>APFE031357560.1:0-190711 GCA_000404065.3 Pinus taeda
CACGTACATTTAGGGAGTCTTTATAATAAATAAACATCAATAAATTAGAGGAAACAAAGAAAATTAGATGGATATGCCACCCTAAAGTTGCATTTACAGTCAAGCAAGCTTATTCGTTCGAAAGTGATTTGGTAGAAAATTTGGAAGCAAAGTATTTGGTAAAAAATTTCAATTTCTTATTTTTTCTCACTGTAATGAATTTAATTTTAGGTAAAATGTTTTAATAAGTGTTCAGGATTCGGGGTATTAAGAAAAGTCTTTCGGTAGAAATCACATAAAAGAATTTTTTTGCCAACACGTTTCGAACCAACATGTGTGGCTCATCATCAGGACCAGATGAAGAGGCAGACCATGGCAAAAGCTTAAATAGAGAGCAATGTAGAGACATAATTTCAAGTAATAACTATATTTAACCAATAATATTTAAATTATCATATTTTAATTTATTGAATATTATTAAACAAAATTATTAATGTAACTGCCTTTGTTGAAAACTAATATTAAATAAAATGATATTAGTTATATTATTTATAAATATTATGGTAATGGCTCTTTTTTCTAAAACTTAATATTTATAATAATCGACCATTAATTTATTAGATTATTTAAAAATATTAGGTACGGCAATTTTTAAAATTAATATGTTAAATAATATTGTTAGTTTATTAATTATTAATAAAAGTACTATAACAACAGCTATAATGAATGGCTATTTTGAAAAATAATATTTAAATTAATAATAATAAAAAAATAATCAAAGTCAAATCAATAAAGACAAATTATTAAAAATTATAAAAATCGAGTCAAAGTCCCATAAATCGAGACAAGATATTTAATTAAATAGAATAGTTTGATTGAAATAATAAACCTAAATTATAAAAATATTTAATGGAAATAAATCAAATGAAACAAAATATACCAGGTCATATAATATATATATATATAATTATATATATATATATATATATTGAAAGAAAGTAATCAATAAAGAAGACCGGTGTTAATCAATAATAGATATGGGGCTCGATCGCCTATTAAACAAAATATAAAAAATAAAAATACTTAAAGGAGTTAAGAATGAATTTGATGATAAAATACATAAAAAACAAAGGATCAAGAAAATAAATCCCAGTGAAGAATAAATCAACAACAAATACAATAAAAAGTATGTCAACACCTACATAGATAAGCAAACACATAAAACAAATCTAAAAAATAAGCCTAAAAATTTAAATAGAGATGATAATTGGAATATTAGTAGAAGTTGGGTCCATCTCGTGTCCTCCTAGTATTTTAGGCTTCTTTTTGAGATTTATTTTATTTGTTTCCTTATCTATATAGGTGTTGGTGTGCTTCTTATAGTATTTGTTGTTGATTTATTCTTCACTGGGGTTTATTTTATTGATCTTCATTTTTTATGTATTTTATCATCCTACTCGATCTTAACTCCTTTTAGTATTATTTTTATTTGTTTAATGGGCCTCAACCCCATAATTTATTGTTGACCTAGTTTTATTTATTGATAAGTTTTCTTTTCATTCATATATATATATATATATATAAGTATTCTGACTTGTGATATCTTCTGTTTTATTATATTTATTTTTAAATTTAGTTTATTTATCGATTCAAATTAGTTTTATTTATTAAATCTGTTCGATTAAGGGACTTGACTTACCTCATTGTTTTTAGTTTTGACTTAATTTTTTTTAATAAATTAATTCAAATATTATTTTTAAACTAATAGTTTAATAATACCATACTTATTAATTATTTTTATATAATATAACTAATGTCATTTTAATATTAATTTTCTCAAAAAACTAGCAACGTTTAATATAGTTCTGTTACCTATAATATTTTTAATAAATTAAATCACTTATTAAATATTATTTTCAAAACACTGGCCACCTAAAAACCATTACCTAATAATAATTTTGTTTTAATACATAATATGCCCAGATAATATTTTTTTTAATATTTAAATATTATTGTTCAAATATAGTTGTTACCTGAAATTATGTCTCTATATTTCTATATATTTAAGCCTTTGCCATGATCTTCCACTTCATCTAGTCCTAAGGATGAACCACACTTGCTGGTTCGAAACTCGTCAGCCAAAAATTTCTCTTATGTGATTTCTACTGAAAGACATTGTTTATTCATTATGGATCACAAAATCCTGAATACAAAGAAATTCAGGTGTATCTAAGTTGATTTACTATGTAGCTTCCATATTGAACATTTTGATAATATACTTAAAAATTGTGTCTTCTCCAATTCAATTTGGAACCAATAATTAGTTGCTTTCAGAAAATATGGCAAAGGAAACAACAATATTATAAAAAACATTAAAATTTGGTGATATTTATTCATTCACAACCCAACTCTCAACAAGTCTTAGTGTCTTCTTCTATGATTTGTTTTATGGAAAATCTACAAGGATCAAAATCACTGTATTTTCCACACCCTCAGTTTTGAGGTGCATACATTCTCATATAAATTCTTGCTTTATATATTAGAATTGGTACTCCTCTATCATTAGATAGAATAGGATTGTAAGTTGAATGCCTCTAAATATAATATTATCATGTCTATATAGCTTTCCACTTTGATGATATGTCCCACATCTCCCATCCATCCCCTTCAAACATATCATCTCCCATCCTTTTCATTTCTCTAGACTCAACTTTGATAATTCTTCTAAAGAAGATCCTAGAGATGTTGGTTATGGAGGACTATTAAACAATTACTAAATATAACTCATATATATCCACACACACACACACACATCTAGCTCTTTAACATTTCAATGGAAGCACTCTGGTTGAGTTCACTACACTACAGTTAATAATCATGAGAAAATATTTTGACCTGACTATAAAATTTCACTCTTATATAGTACAATATTATGACTAGGAAAATAATCCATGGCCTCTATCTAAGAAAAATATGCAACTATTTGCAACAATAACAATGCATAACTCAAATTGTGATCTTCTTTCTCTAATTTTTGTCATCATACAAAGTCATGTTTATAGAGGTCATAATAAGATCACATATAGGTTATATGATGAATATTATTCCAAGTAAATATTCATCTCTCAATTCCTTGGGACAATTTTCCTCATTTTTCACTAAACAAGACCTTAACGTTTTAGAGAAAGTTGATTATCCTCACCTATATTGGTAAGAATGAATTATTTAATGGAGAGGGTGGCAACTGCACCATCACTCCATGAAATTAATGAAGGATGTGTGCCATTTCATTTCCAATCCTCGTGCTCTATGTGGCACACCTCCAAAATACTCATACTTAATGGATAATCCCTCAATGTAAGGCCACTTTTCCAAGCCACCTTGTCACCAGTTCTTCGATCATGTTTTTTCTTAGATAATTTGGCTTTCTTTCCTATTATTAGTGATTAACGAGGTTTAATATATATTTTCATGTTCCATATACTATGCTGATGTTCGAGACACCTTGATCGAATTTACTAAGTTATTTACAACGATTATTGTTTATTTTTTTATTGAAACCTAACCTTTGGGATGAGGAAAAATCATGTAAAAATTGTAAATAGAAAATAAAATACGTTGGAAGATGAAGAGACATTGGGAGATGAATCCCAATAGCCTCCCTCTCTTTTTACATATCCATGTTTTCTCTTAATGCAAAAAAATAATTCATTCATCAAGTTATTTTGGTAGCCTCAAATGGTATCAGAGCACATGCCAAAAAATATTCCCTCTCTACCCTTGTAACTCCTATTTTTCTACCATTATTCTATGACTTGAATAAATTTTCCTCTCCCTTCTAGTGAATGTATTGATCTCTTTTTTGTGCAATACTCCTACGATTGATGACATTTAATTGAAGGTCATATACAATATCTTCCTTTCATGCATGTGTTTTAACGGTGAAAGTCATTAAAAACTCTATTGCTATGCTATAGGATTATAATTTCATTATTCCAATACCATGTTGACTTGAACCTCTTTTTTTAAATCTAAGAGTCGACAGTATTTGTGTAATCTGGTATGTGCAATCATCAAGTTCAAAGACTACAATCTAGTCTACCTATTATGGTGCAGTAGCTGAATGTTGTTGTATGTTGTGGAGATTTACGTTAAATTGTGTACATATGTACCTATGTTAACTAATTGTGAGGGCCTAACTAGGTGTGATGTTTTGAAAATTTATTCTTATTAAAAGTTTTATATGTGCATATGGAGGGTTGTGCACTTGTGCCTCATTCAGTGGTATCTATATTATTTTTAAGACTTTATGTAGGTCGTATTCCATTCATTATGAGATGAATTATTTTAATGGTGTTGATATATGTGTTCCATGGTATATTTAATGGCTTATTGTGAATAGATGTAGTCGAATTGTAATATTTTGTTCAACCTTATTTTTTCCATATATATTATACTGAGAGGTTGGTTAATATATTTGTATTCATATATTATATTGGGGTGTTGGTTCATATACACATTTGAAAATTCAAATATCATTTAGAGCATGGTGTATGGGGGTATATATCACTCATAAGAAGACTCCAGTACGTGACTACTACTAAACCAAGCATTTCATCTGTTGTTCAAATCCTCTCCAGGTTTATGCAAAATCCTTTTGAGAGTCGTTGGTCTGCTGCAAAAGGAGTTCTAAAGTACTTGAAGGGAACTCAAGACTTTGGACTTAAGTATACATAGGTGGATGACATCATCTTGATTAGATACTCTGATTCAAATTTTTATGGAGATAAAGAGACCAGAGTATCTACTTTAGTTTATGTCATGAGTCTTGGATCATGAGTTATCTCATGGAGTTCACACAAATAATTGGTTCCACTAGATTCCACAACTAAGGCATAATATGTGGCAACAACTGAAGCAACGAAGGAAATTGTGTGGTTGAATAAAATTTAGAAAAAATTGCAGTGGAAATAAGTGCATTAAACTCGTCTTTTTATTGATAACACTTTTGTAATAAAGTTTACCAAGAACTTGCTATTGCTGCTACAACACCCTCCAAAAAAATTTCCTGCACCGAATTTTGGAGCCTACCTTGGTCTTGTTTAATGTTGTCACAAACATTGAAATCAATGGTATGTGTTTTATATAAGTGTTTTGGTCCCTTCTGCAACAAAAGAAAAATGTTATTTTTTCACATGTTAAGTGTCGCACAATGTATATGAGCTTGTTTTGGTGGTTTGAAGGGGTTACCTTTGTGTAAGTGAATTGATTTTACCATGAAAACATCTACCACACTCATTTCAAAATTTGTAAGAAATGTTGTACAAGTGTCATCATTGTCATCACAAAGTGTATCTATAGTATCACACTTGTCGTGAGTTGTCGCAAAGTCTTCACACTGAAGGAAGTATGATGTTCATGTGACTTAGATGATCTATGTTTTTGTGTCATCAAGTGTTCTAAGTGTTTGATCACAGTGAATTCTTATCATTATTCACATTAGTTTCAACAATCCCACATTCAGTCAAATTTTGAAAGCTCTCCCACCAATCAACTTAGCCTCCTCAGGCCCTCCTTAACTATACATTGAGCATCCTTAGCCCTCTACCTACAACCATACCTCTTGAAACTCTACAATGCTTACTACCTCCTAGGAATACACATTGCATAGTTTCAGTGCTCAAGCCTCGACATTGGCCTCCAAAAATTTGTAATTAATCCCTCCAACTTGGCCTCAACTACCCATTAAGAAAAATTAGCCCTCAAGCCTAGTCCTTGAGCTCTTGAGATACATAATTTCATATTCACCCAACCTGCCTTACCTTCCAGAACTACGTAGTAGGTTGAATCAGTGTTCAACCCCTTATCCTAACTCACTAAGCTCCCAAACTATGTAATTTTCTTCCACGGTCAATCTTGAACTACACATGGTGCAATGTCAAGGATCAAGCTTAACTACTTACTACTAAAGCTTCATAGTTCCAGCTCAGTCAATGGATCAACATTCAATAACCTATACTACGGTTTTATTGGACCAATTTCATGTTTTCATGAGTGAATTACAAATGCAAGTACTCTTTCATACCATGACAGGATGATGAACAAGGATATGGAGAAGGGAAACATGCTTGAAGATATATTTGCAGTTGATTATACGAGCTGATCAATCAAGAGAATTCAAAAGGACACCATTTTGTGACCAAAACTCACAACCTAATATCACTGAAGACTCCTTACCCCTCAGCCATATGGAGGCATAAAAAAGAGCATCCCAAGAAGACACATAGCAATGAGTAGCAAGAATGGCTTCACATTGGCATGTCATCAAGAAGTCCATGTTAGCAGTTTCATATCATGCCATGTCATGAGTCTTCATATGCCAAATCATTCTTATGGATTATGTAGTTTATTATTCAAACATGTATTGTAATGTGGAAGTCCAAAGGACATGTATAGAATATGAAGAGTCAATAAAAGTTGAAAAGTCATAGGAATTCAAAAAATCATGAGGGCAGCCAAAAAGTCACAAGAGAGGTGTAGCATCATGCCATTGGTTATATATACACCCTCATTGTATGATAAAAATACATGTCGCCTTCGCTCCTCTAGCAAGGCATTAGAGAGACAAGCTAGTTCTTTTCAGGAGAAATCTGTGGCTCCAACACTCCAGCACTCCACTATTGGAGCTAGTGGTGTTCGATGTATACACATGTGTTGGGACATTTACTTAATATATGAAGCCTAATGGATAGAATTTTTTTCATGGATAGATTATGAATGTCTGTAGGACTATTCTATAACATTTATGATTCATGTTTTCTTTCAACTATACTAAAGTAGTTGAAATATTTCGGTTATTTTAGTGTTAGCATATTGAGAATGTTTTTTATTGGTTTTAACGACCATTTCATCTTTGTGGAATGTTCCACTGGATGTTAGAGGAACCCTTTCTATTCATGTGCATCTCTGATAAGGTGGTATTATTACCTCTTTCTTAGAGGCTCACTTTCTCCTTCCCTCCGAAGTAGAAGAAACTTGACACGCCTAAAACCAAACACACACCGAGCACACTTACTTACTTTTTGAAGGCACACATGTGTTCCTCTCTCCTTTTGATAGTTATAGCTAAAGGAAATGTCAAATACCTTGTTAATATGATACTAAAAACCACCTACTATGCTCCCATGACTAAAATTAACTTCGACGAAATTTATATTCAACAGTTGTCACATACATAAGTATTTCATCATCTAATAAACAATCAGATCACATGTAATATATTCATATGCTGAATAATCAACAACATAAAGGGTAAGGAGCGAAAACATTGATAACATCGTATGCAATTGAATTAAACCATATTCGTTGGAAGAGTGTCTCTTGGAAATTCAAGCACCGCCACCCAACCTAGAATTGGCTTCCTCTAGTTCACCCTCAAGCCAATAGTTCTTGACCCTTGACCAACTACCTCTTGTTGATATATTCAATGGGTATTTAATTCCCTCTTTCATGATATGGTTTCCTTTAGTGGCATCCCACTTTTGTGGATCTTTTTATCCACTTCCCTAGGCTTTCCTAATAAAAGATTTCCTTTCTCTCCTGCGAGGCTTTTATGCTTTTCTTAAACTTAGCATCCCTCTACAACTAAGAAAATTAATTTCTATGCATCTCCCATACCATTAATATTATCTAGAGTTTTATCCAGAAGTCTTATCATGAAAGAATTACCCATTCACATTCATCAATTGGATTTCATTTGGTAAGAATCTCATCTCTGGCTGTCTCATTTTCCAAGTGTTTAAATTATCTTTATCTGTTTGGTAATAAAGTATTTACTCCCATTTTTACTCCTTTGACCCATATTTTATGTTATAAATTAGTATATATTTCATCCAATGTGGTAGAAATAGAGGGGTGTTACATACCCCGCCCTTAATTTCGCACTCTCCTCAGTGTATTTCTGAATTTTACAATTCATTTCCTCATTCTCACGTAACTGTTTCTAAAATTATAGGTTCCAATGGCCTTTCCACCTGAATCAGATATCCCACGATATAGATTACAAAGGAGTTCTACTAGCAAATCTCCTTCAATTGCTACATAAGAGGAAGAATTACTTGTTCTTCCAATGCATTTGTATTCTTGCCCAATACTTGCTTCGTGTAGTCTTCCTACATTAGTCACATTATCCACATGTTTTCAAACTATGTTAGTATACCATTTGTCACAATATCCACATGTTTTCAAATGATGTTAGTATTATTAGCGTAACATCAAGTGAAAGACAAAAGTTCCTTTAATTGTTTATTCACAGCTACATTTAGGAAAGTCCAATCAATCCAAGCTTAGTTTATCCATTGGAGAAGAGAGAAATAATGGACATGTTCAACCTCTGCAACCCCAACGTGACATAATAAATCCATGTCAAAGTATTTAAGTGCTTTTATTGAGCTAATATTGTTCATATATCTTGTGGTTGTATGAAAATTTCAACAATGAGAGAAAATGATAACATTGAGGTAATCATGATAATAAGACTTTACAATACCAATAAATTTGGGTTTTGGGATTGAATTTTTCACTAGAAAATGTAATGACCTTGGTGAAAATTCCATGTAATAAACGTTAAAAAAAAACCACGAATGACTGGGACACTTATTCCAAGCTGAATGTTGCGCAAGACATAATAGTGTGTGTTCATTTGGTTATTTATGGCTAAGGAAATTGGCAAAGGCAATGGCTAAGGAATTAAACAGTATTTTGGCACATTTATTGATGAAAATAATGGAAATTAGGAGAAAAAGGAGGTGAAAGGTCACAGGTTGCATGTGAGGAGGAAAATGAAGGAAAACAATGGAAAATGAAGAAAATAGAGGCCTCATTCGTAAAAAGGGTTCTGAGGATTAGTTGGTAACATTTTGTCAATTTAGCCTTGGATCTCTCTCATTATTATCTATCTCTCTCATACTCTTGGACACTTAGAGTTTTATTGGAGCACTTTGGCATTGAGGCAATAAAGGAAAACAATGCAAAAGGAAGAAACGATCAAGCAAGGAAAGGCATAATCAAGAAAATACAACAAGCTTCATTACAGGTATCAACTTTCATGTGTATTTTAATTGCTAGATTTGGCATGCATGTGTTTATTTTCTACCACAGAATGGGGTCTTCTAGGTGTAACAATATTTTCATCCTAGCCTTGCCATTTCCTCATAGCTTTAATGAGATGGGTTGTCTCATTCGGTTGGTGTGGGATGGATGGATTGGATTCAAAGCTAAGTGGGGTGGATCTATGAATTGAGAAACACATGGTGGTAGTGGTCCCTAAACTAGACTGAGGATGAATAAAGCCGCTGGCCTAGTAACCCCTGAACTAGACTATGGGTTGCGGTAAAACCAAATTGTGTACCTCGGTAGGCTTAAGAATTCTTACTGGTGAAGGACGGGATATCCTATAAGAGAAGAGGTGGATTTACTATCTATTGGGCCTAGTGATTCTAGGATGGAATGCATGGCAAATCCTGGAGAGTATGTCTCAATGTAGGGCCTAGTGTTCCCTAGATCAGATTGCAGATCCACAAAAAAGCCTCAGAGACTAGGAGGCACTCAAATTCCTCACGGTGTAGGTGGATAACTTCAGTGACATCCACATTGATTACTTTTTTTGATGTGTTATATGGGTTCCACATTCATCCTTGGAATATGGCACAGTGGTGATTAGCTGAAGAGAGACCTAGTTACACCAATATATGGCCAGGTAAAACCTAGTACTCCCATAACCGGTTGGTTCATTGCATTTAATAATGTAAAATTCATTCCCTTTATTTTGCTGTGAAAATGTATTGATGTAAATATGGATTCCATTGTATTTTTTTCCTATTATGTTGGTTATATTTGCCTTTTGTGACAACAACTATGTATGCCTATCAACATGTTTTTAGTTGTATCTGAATGGGTAATATATCTATGATCTAATAAATGATAATGAATCAAATGAAATGATGAAACAATGGTTCATGGCGATTATCAGATAAGTATGAGATCCCTACACTTAATTCTATTGTTTAAACCTATATGTTTCGTTTTGATGATATGTTTGATGAAATTCCTGTCATGGCTAGGAGGGGCTTGGTTATGGTATTGTTCAACTTATTGCTTTTGCATCCTTGTTTCCTTGTATCCTTACCAATTTTAAGTAATAATTCCATTCTGGGCAATGTCTCAGGCTCTGGGTCGAAAAGGGTGGCCCAAATCCAGAATGCTGGCAAACAGACTGTTAGTTTGGAGACTAAGTCAAGTAGGGAGTGTCTGGGGAGTGATATAGTATTCCTTAGCAGTGTCCAGGGAGCATTATAATTCTCCTGGGCAGTGTTTGGGGAGAATTACTATGGATAAGTTTCTCAAACAGTAATAGGACCCAGGGACATGCTGTCTGAGTGGTTGACTTGTCTCTTGAAGGTTTTGTGGATGATGTTGGAGGACTGTGTGTGATGTTTCATTGATTCCACTTCCTAATTTTCACCTAGGAGGTCGATTCTGATTATAGTAGCATCGCGTCTCATGTTCACCTTGGTTGGCAGCGTTACTTGGGTGGATGTGGGAGGAGGGTGTTACAAAGTGGTATCAAAGCATGGTTTAACTTTTGAATTGAATGGGTTGAATGTTTTTTGGTCATGCAAGGATGTCAGTTGCATGTGTGTCTCTTACACTTATATACTTGTTGCATTTTCTTGATGATGGATTAGGATTGTAGTATGGTTATCATGGAGAATTTATATTGATTTCATGAAATGTATTTGAAATAAGTATATGACTGACTATATATGTTTATTTGCCACTTAAATTTTGATTTTATGTCTCCTACTTACATCCTTGTATCTTAGGTTACATTTTGAATATTTTGAATACATGCATAAGCCTTTTAGGTTGATTACAAGAACTGATTGGTTATGCTCAACTAAATGCATTTATGTGTAGGTGTAGTTGATTTGGCATTTCTTATGCATGTTGTAGGTTGCATGTGGAAATGTGTATAATGGAGTAATGATTGTTGTTATGTATGAGGTCATAACATGCATTGTTGATATAACCTTTCATTGATGACTGGACCCTAACTAGAGTGACGTTTGTATGTTGATACATTTATTTGCAAATGACTATATGCTATTATGATTATGTTATTCATGTTTCACACCGATTTGGTGATCTTGTAGACAAGGTATCCTCCCCGATCTATACTAAGGTACATTCATTTATTCTGATTTAGTTTATCTGACATATTATGCATTACAGGAAGAAAGAGATCAATTGGCTGGAAAGGTGGTAGACTACATACAATCTCCTTATGCATTAGATGAGTAGTGTGGTGTGGGCCATACTTCTGATTTGGCTAATACACTGAGGAGCTTGAAGGAAGAGATAATGATTTGTAAGGTAGATAATGACTGGATCATAAAGGCACAAGAGAAACAAGTGAAGGTTAATGTAATACTTCTTCGTAGTTTGTCAAACTTTCAGTGATAATGGATGCTTTCGAACAAACACGTACATCAAGATGGAACAAACGGTGCATATGTCAATAGATCTCCTAGTAGACATAGGTCGGATAGATCAAACATGATGAGAGATCGTAGGTTTTTGGACACTTCAGAAAGGAGGGGCCATGACTACATGTATTATTCTAGTTTTGGTTCTGATAGACATCATGATCATCATTTATATCATCCTTACAGGAGTAATGATAGGGTGTACTTGTTGAATGAATTGAAGAAAGAAAAAACACCTACTTTTGATGGAAATGTGAAGAAATTGGAAGATGCGGAGGCTTGGATACTTGGCATGAATACATTCTTTGAGTTGAATGAGTACATAGATAATATGAAGTTCTAGATAGCCACCTTCATCTTGAAAGGTAAAGCAAACATCTAGTGGGAAGATATTAAGTGGGTTAGAGACATTAGGACAGACGACTTGAGTTTGCAGGAATTGAAGAGGCTTTTAAGGAAGAAGTACTTGTCAAAAAAGGCACTACAATAGCAAGGATAAAGAATTATATGAGTTAAATATGGTGTCAATGATAGATGAAGAGTATGCAACCAATTTCTTGAGTTATTGAGGTATGTACCATATCTTACTGATGAGAAGGCTAAGGTTCAAAGATTTTTCAGTGGTTTTCCCTTAGAATTTAGAGATTAGATTGACTATGATGAGCCTTGATAACTTGAGGAACTCATTTGGAAACTGAATCATTTCTATGAGCAGTCAAAGCTTAAGAATGAATCTCAACATGGATGGAAATAAAAAGACAAAGGTAGAGGTAAATGGTAGCCTAAGAGGACAAGGCCTCAACATGTAGATGGGAAATAGAATATGGCATCACAAATGAGATTTAATGTAGCTAGACAGGGATATGGGCCACAACAACGATAATAGCATCATAGAGGTGAAGGCACTGGTCAGCTGGGGTGTTGGACATGTGGTGAAGAACACCTTAGAAGAGATTGTCTGGAGCATTAGGGAGGAAGGCCAAATATATACAGTTCACAGGAGGTGTAGATTGTTGGGGATGTTGCCCAAATTATTCCATGTATTTAGGAAACAATGGACAACAGGCAAGTAGAACACCATGCATCTATCATTTAGATGTATAGTAAGCTTCATGATCAAGTTATTTCTATTTTGTTTGACCTTAGATATAATTATAACTATGTTAGTCCTAACTTGGATGATAAGTGCGGGTTGAATAAGGAGTTACATGTAGATTCTTCATTAGTGGAGTTGGCTACAGGTACAAAGAAGCAAGTTCATCATTGGGTAACATCTTGAACATTTTATTTGAATGGTATGCCTATAGCAGTGCATTTGAATCTATTGTCGTTGGGTTCATACAGTATGTTATTGGGAATGTATTGGTTGTAACTTCATAGAACCAAGGTTGATTGTTATGGCAAAGCTATTGAGTGTGTTGATGACAATGGGAAACACACAGTCTTGCAAGGTAAGAAGAAGGCCACATCAGTTAGGATAGTGATAGTTATGCAAGAAAAGTGTAGTCGTAGGAAAGGGTGCAAGCTATTTGCAATACACATTTATAGTGATAAGCGTAAGGAGGTTGAGGATGTAGATGTGTTGAATAGGTAACCAGTGTTCCAATAGTTCAAGGATGTATTTTCTAAGGAATTACATATTTTCCACCTCATAGGGAGGTAGATTTTCAATTGACTTAGTGCACACTAGATTTAGGTGAATTAAAGTTGTAGCTGAAGGATATGTTGGACAAGGGGTACATTTGGCCAAGTTTATCACCTTTTTCCGTACCAATATTGTTTGTGCGAAAAAAAGATGGTACCCTCAGATTTTGTATTGACTATAGGTAGTTGAAAAATGTGAATATCAAGAACATATACCCTTTGAAAATGATTGATGACTTCTTTGATCAACTAAAGGGAAAATTAGTGTTTTTTAAGATTGATCTGAGATCCATATATCTCTAGGTACACATAAAAGAGGAGGAAATATACAAGACTACATTCAGGACCAGGTGATGGGCCTTGGTATTACAACCCGAATGCTACAACTTCCAAGGCTACCAGCTTTAATTATCAAGCTGGGGTTCGTACAAACTTAAGAAGTGTCAGCACTATATGTACAACATACAATGTATTATTCCTTTGGTGTCATGATGTATACAGTGCAAGTATTGAATTCAAATCCTAAACTAATTGCAAAAAATGAAATGTTCAAAATGGAACCTTAACCTATTGCAAGAAAGAAAGTACAATGAAAGAGACACAAATTCAATGCTAAATCACCCCATTTCCTAATTAACTTCCAAGAATTTATGCTTTACAATAATGCTAAACTATCATCAACCAAATGCTACTATATAAACATGGAAGTAAGAAGCATCAAACATCATTAATGTCCAAGTAAAGGGATTGAAATAAATCTGTTTTTGTCTTCTTGTCTTTTCATACAAAAGAAACTATGCAAACTAATTGTGTTTGGTGATGTGGTAGGTGAATTAAGGATGTTGGAGGTTGGAAGGAAAGGTTAGGAGATGGTTGGATAGTTTGGGATACCCTTGGGAGGATTTTGGTGACTCCCTAGAGGTTTTCTCTCAATTCGGCCTCAAAATAGGTCATTTTAGGAAAATCTACAGGATGTACTAGAACCCTACAAGATGATCTTGTAGGAATTACATTGAACCTACAAGATACAGCCGAGAGAAAAATGTGAGGTGTTGGAGGTGATGGGAGACCTAGGAAAGATGTGTGATGGGTGGAATGGAGTGGGAAAATTCCTAGGATCACTTAAAACTCAAAACCAAAGTTGGGAGATGGATGGATTTTCTCAAAAAGCTTGGAGAAGTTTCCTTGTGAAATGATGAAATTGGTGAGGGTTTAATGACCAAGAAAATAAAATACAAATTTGATGGGAATTTTTTTTTTATTAACTAGGATGTCTTAGTTCCCTATTCCAATTGGAATCACTCAAAAATATCTATGTTAACCTGTGCAAAAAAATAAAAAAACATTACTAGTCCAAAATATAGAAATTTGAGAACTAGTGAGCTAGTAAATCTAAAAAATCCATAACTAAATCAAGTGAAAATGAAACGGAGTAATTTTTGTCATGAAAAAAAATGTTTTCTTTTATCTAATGCAAGTGGAATCAATTTTATTGAAGCTTGTTAGCATTCTCTAAAAAATAGCAGAAATCTATTGTTCTTTGCTAAAAGGGAGGTCCAGTAATCTAGATTTGGGAATAAGAAGACTAATCGAAGCAACTCAATGATTATTATGAACTTGCAAAGCATTTCAAAGGGTGAAATAATGTTTGTTATCTTGCAAAAGAACTTAAATCAACCATTTAACTCAATCGTACATCAGGAAATCATTAATGCTAAATGCAGAAATAGAAAGAAATAAAAGCTAGATATGCATGTGAATAAGCAGTGAAAAGAAGGAAAGAAAATGATGCAAAAGGGCTCTGAGGTTCCTGTGATGGAAAATACCAAGGAAAATTAGAGACCTATGGAGGAGAACAAGATTTATAAGTTGAACATGACACCAATCTTCATTATTTTCATCAATAGAATTGCATCCCTACAAGAAAATACAATGGAGCTGCAAGAATACAAGCTCTCTCCACAATAACACTAATGAAAATATCCGCCTAGAGGAAAATTCGACTTGGTACTTATAAAAAATTATTAGGAATTATTCCACATGAATGGAGGAATATTTCTCCAACAAAATCCCTTGATCAGTGGATCTAATCCCCAATACTAGGAATTTGCATTAAACGACAGGGAACACATTCCTAGATTTTCTCAATCATCCCCTAGAGGAAAATTCAGCTTGGTACTTATGCAAAATGATTAAGAATCATTTCCCATGGATGGAAGAAGAATTCCCCACCGAAATCCCTTGATTAGTGGACCCTCTTCCTTGATTGGTGGATCTGCTCCCTTGATTAGTGGAGCACATTCCTAGATTTTCTCAATCATTTTAGTTAAACAATTTGTGTCATAATTCCATAATCTCTTGTTAAATTATCATTTACTATTGATCCTCCACTAGTAGGGAACAAGTCCCTAAATTATCTCCTTCTCCAACTCTTCATAATCTGCCTAATATTCTCATAATATTCCACAAAAAATAAATAATATCAGGCACAAATATTCAATTATTCATAAACCTTCCTAATGAATATATTAAAGTTAAACATAAATTATATAATACAAAAAAGAGAGGTTTAATGTGTTGGAGGATGGTCATAGGCCTTAATTTATGTTATAAACTAGATGCATGGGCCTTAATTTATGTCTAATTTAGAGGCCCATCATACCCCCTGCTTTAAGGGTTGCTCATCCTCTAAGAAACTTAGTGACCTCATTGTGCCTCATCCATGGCCCTAGTGGGCTCTTTCTTGTGCATTAAGAATCTTGGCTGTAAGCTTTGCAAGGACAAGCCCAAAAACATATTTTTTCAAAGAAAAATCATTTTTTCTTGAGACCATTTTCTTGCCTTCTTGCCCTTTATTCAAGATGGGTTCTTGAATACTTTTCAGTTTGGCAAGGTCTTCCACACCCTTATCAACCTTCTGCTACCTTGTTCCACCATTTGGACACCTCTCGTAGGATTTCTGGGTCACTGTAATTCCTATAGGATCATCTTGCAGAAAACACATTCCCTTTGTAAACTAAAGTAAAGGAGTGGATAAAATGACAGAAATGGTGGAGGAATGAATGGTAATGAGTTGTAAAATAAAAATATGAGTGACAGGGTTCTCTTTGTGATCCTCCTTTGCTCTTTGACTATCCTTCTTGTCGACTCGTAAATGAAAATTTCATGAAAATGGAGAGGATTATCTCTTTGGCTTTTTTTCAAGAATGAAATGGGATGGTTGAATGAGGAATATATAGTGAATATGAAGTGGATGTAGGGCTTGGAGTGCTTTGGTGACCCTGGCCTTTGCAAAAATTTCTTCTTTTAACTGTTGTCCTCATTCCTTGAATCACCACCCTTAATAATTTGACTTTTTAACATTGCACAAGTGAAGGAGTAAGTTGCAATTAAATAGTTGAAGGTGGTTGATACTACTAACCAATCCTTAGGTTATAAAACCTCATATCTCATGCATTGACAAAAAATTTCTAACTATAATATGCTCAAGAGAAGAGGTCAAGAATATTGCTTACTTGTACCTACCCGATGGTCGCTGGAGAGGCATGCATGTTGTTGCTGAGTTGATGTTGATGTGCAAGTGTTTGATGTTGATGTTACTGCTAAGCTCTAGAGGAGCTTCTTCGACCTCTGGATCTCATTTAAAACTAATCACTGACCAATCCTATATATGTTGTTCTCTATACTGTAGGTTTACAGGACAATGACTTGTTTTGTCCATATCTCCCAAAAGGTAGATGGGATTAAGCTGAAACTTTTTGAGCATGTTTCCATCATCATTACGCACCTCCCCATAGAAAAAATTTGGTCAATGGATGCACGGATCTTGAGAAAGACTAAAAATGTCTGAAGGTGATAGAGGCTGATTTCTTGGAAACTGTGCACTATAATTTTTTGAAATTGCTTGAGCATGTTTCCATCATCCATGTGCATCTCCCCATGAAACAACTTTTTAAATCGATGCATGGATATTGAGAAAATGCAAAAATGTCTGAAGGAGATGGAGGCCAATTTCTTGGTAACCGTGGACTGGAATTTGTTGAAATTGCTTGAGCATGTTATTGTCATCCATATCCATCTCGACCTGAAACAACTTGGCAAATGGATGCATGGTTTTCAATTTATGGAAAAAACGAATTTTTGCTCTATGTATTTTTGTATCCTATAGTAAAACAGAGCATCCTGTAGTTTTTTAGCACAACGAGGAAAATGAGTCGTAGAAGCTTGAGAATGATGGGTGAATGGTGAAAATAGATGAGTGTTATGGAATGGCATCTCCTTGGCCTTGTTGGAGCATTTGAGCGAAGTAAGAGAAGTCAAAATTTGACTTCTTTTGACTAGTCTTGACCAATTTTCTTTTTGGTACCAACTTGTTCTTGTTGCTTGCAGATGTTGGAGAGTACATGCATACATGGAGCAAGAATTCTTTTATTTTTTATCTTTTTTTCTTTCAGGCATACTAGCCACCTTAATGAGTTTTGCAACTAGTAAGTCTGCCTAGGAACCTCAAAGGAGGTTTTCACTAAGGATATTTTATTTTTTCTCTTTTTTTCTTTTTTTTTTCCAACCCATTGACCACGTCATGGAAGTTTTCAATCAATGAGCCAATTTGAGGTGCCTCCAAGGACATTTTCACCCTTGATTTTTATTTTTTCTTTTATTTTTAATTTTTTTTATTCTACCTTACCCTACTTGAAAAACAAAATCATTTTCAAGTATAGGAATACTCCCAATGGAGCCATGTGCATATCAAGATGACAAACAAAATGATGTGGAGGCTTGAAATGTATGCTTTGACATGTACCTGAATTTTAGAAGCCAAATGATTTGACTTTGAAAGGATCAAGCATAGTTGAGGAATAGAGTGATGTTGCAACTTAGTGACTATCTGGAACCATATTTCAATAGAGTTGTGATGCCTCTGGTCCACCTTTTGATTTGGATCATATTGCATGTCTTCTTCTACCATGACCTTGAAATCTTCCCCTTTTTGCTGATTATTCTCTTGAATACATGGAGGATTTTATGGTAACCATGAGGGAGTTCTCTCGATCTCTTATTTTGATGTTTGCTCCTCATCAATCGCAACCCATGGTTCTGTGGCCTTCTTATTTGAATCTTCTTCTTCTAGATGTAGCACTTCAATGATATTGAGAGAATCTGTTTTTTGCAATACTCTTCTTGAGCTATGGTGAATACCATTGATCTCAAGAGGAGTTTTTTGGAGGTGTTGTACCTCAGCATTGTAAGTAGGCTGAGCTACTTCAATGTGTGTGTTTGAAAATGGTGGTACAGGTAGTGGAGTGGGAGTGTATATTTGAGATGGATGTGGATGGGGTTTTGGTTGTGGTGGAGGTGAATGGTAAGGGTAACATGGAGTTTGGTATGGAATATATTGAGGAAAATACTAATGATATTGTGGATGGCTCCCATGAGTTCCTTGCCAACCTTGTTTCCAATATTGGTTTCGGAGTTGAGATGGCCAATGTTGCCAACGAAAGGGTGTGTTCCAATCACTTTGAAGTGAATGTGCATAAGCTTGAAATTTTGAATTTTTCTCTTGTATCATATCAAGTTGAACATGCTTCCATGGTCCTCTTGGAGCTACTTAACATTGCTGCATTGGCAATTGACTTGCTCCATTGTTCTCTTAGTGAATTTCCTTCAACATTGGTAATGATAGAGAATGTTTGACTTCTTGTGATTCTGCAACACAAAAATCATAATTTTCTTTTACTTCATCTTGCATTCTTAACCTTTCAACTTGTTTTGTTAGATTGTTAAGAATTTTTGTTTTGAAATTATCAAACAAATTTACAAGTTTAACTTGAATTACCAATCTTGAAGCTTATTTACCTACTCTTGCTTCTTCTCTTGATATGTGTTTGCATGTATCACAAATTTAAATGTTAATTGGTATACATCACCTCTACTTATGCGATTAAGGAAACGATCCACTCATCCCTAATTGTTCTAAGTATGAGGATTTTTAGCATCTCAGGTCCTAAATGATGTAGTTTTTCCCTCTTAACATAACCATGAACCCATCTATTAGATCGTCAAGACTCATATTCTCTTTGATTCATTCTAAAGATTTATTCCTTAAGATCACAATCTTTATATTTTTCTAGAAATACCTTTCACATATCATTCCATGACATTATTGAATTAGCCTCTAAACTCATGAACCATTTAAGAGCTCTATCCTTCAATGTTGCTAGAAATAATATTAGTTTTTGAATTTTTAATAAGTAACGATAAGATCTACAAATAATCTCAAATTCAAAGAGAAAGGTTTCCAGATCCTCTCACCTTAGACCATGAAAGTTTGGAAGAAAAGACGGAGGTATTTTCTTGATGTGCACACTACCATCGGTATGTTGAATGGGAAATCAGAGAGGATCCTCCTCATTATCATAATATTCATCCATTTCTTCTACATTATTTGTCATCTTCTTCTTATACTACAAAAGTGAATGGTGATGTGTCTCTTACCACACCACGTGATCAATTGGGGGGTGGGTTGGTGTTGGAGAATTTTGTTTTTGTTTTTATGATTGAATGAAAACTATAATGCAATGCAATTTTCTACTTTTGAAATTAAATATGCATAATGAAAATATTTTTTTTGTTTATGCAAAAATTAAAAAGAAATGAATCAACTAGGGAAGAAAATAATGCATACTTTGACACCTCCTCGGCAACGACGCCAAAAAGTGATGGGCATCGGTATTGTAATGAGAATGCTACAACTGCCAAGTCTACTGACTTTAATTATCAACCCGGAATTCGTACAAACTTAAGAAATGTCGGCACTATATGTGTGGCATACAATGTGTCCTTCCTTTGCTGTCATGATGTAATGGAGTGCATGTACTAAAGTCAAATCCTAAACTAATTATAGAAAATGAAATGTTCAAAACAAAACCTTAACCTATTGCAAGAAAGTACAAGGAAAGAGATGGAAATCCAATGCTAAATCACCCCATTTCCTAATTAACTCCCAATAAACTATGCTTTGCAATAATGTTAAATTATCATGAAATAAAAGCTACTATCTAAGTATGGAAGTAAGAATCATCAAACATCATTAATGTGCAAGTAAAGGTACTAAAATAAATATGTTTTTGTCTTTTTGTCTTTTCATGCAAAATCAAGTATGCAAACTAATTTCCTTTGGTGATGTGGCAGGTGAATTAAGGATGGTGGAGGTTGGAAGGAAAGTTTAGGAGATGGTTGGATAGTGTGGAATACCCTTGGGAGTATTTTTGTGACTCCCTAGAGGTTTTCCCCCAATTGGCCTAAAAACAGGCCATTTCAGGAAAACCTACAGGATGTAATAGAAACCTACAGGATGATCCTATAGGAATTACACTGAACTTACAGTATACAACCGACAAAAAAGGTGAGGTGTTGGAGGTGATGGGAGGCCTAGGAAAGGTGTGTGATGGGTGGAATTTAATGGGAAAATTCCTAGGATCACTTAGAAATAAAAACCAAAGTTGGAAGATGGATGGATTTGCTCAAAAAGCTTGGAGAAGTTTCCTTGTCAAATGATTAAATTGACGAGGGTTTAATGACCAAGAAAATCAAATCCAAATTGTATGGGAGATTTTTTTTATTAACTAGGATGTACTAGGTCCCTATTTCAATTCGAATCGCTCAAAAATACCTATGTTAATGCATGAAAAAAAAACATTACTAGTCGAAAATTTAGAGATTTGAGAACTAGTGAGATAAGAAATCTAACAAATGCCTAACGAAATCAAGTGAAAATTGAATGGGGTAATTTTTTTTATGAACTAGAATGCTTTTGTGATCTAATTCAAGTGGAATCAATTCTATTGAAACTCATTAGAATTCTCTAGAAAATAGTAGAAATTTACTGTTCTTTGCTAAACATGACGTCCAACAATCTAGATTTGGGAATAAGAAGACTAATCCAAGAAACTCAATGATTATTATGAGCTTCCAAAGATTTTCCAAGGATCAAATAATACTTGTGATCCTAAAAATAACTTACGTCAACCATTTAACTCAATCCTACAACAAGAAATCATTAATACTAAAGGTAGAAATAGAAAGAAATAAAAACTAGAGATGCGTGTGAATAACCAGTGAAAAGAAGGAAAGAAAATGATACAAGAGGGCTCTAAGGTTCATGGGATGGACAAGCCTAAGGAAGCTCAGAGACCTATGGAGGATAACAACATTTAAAAGCTAAACATGACACCAATCTTCATTATTTTAATCAATAGAATTACATCCTTGCAAGAAAATACAATGGAGCTGTAAGAATACAAGCTCTCTCCACAATAACACTAATAAAAATCTCCCCCTAGAGGAAAAATCAACTTGGTACTTATTAAAAATGACTAGGAATCATTCCTCTTGAATGGAGGAATTTTTCCCCACCAAAATCCCTTGATTAGTGGATCTAGCCCCCAATACTAAGAATTTACATTAAATGGCAGGGAACACATTCCTAGATTTTCTCAATCATTCCCTAGAGGAAAATTAGACTTCGTACTTATAAAAAATTATTAAGAATAATTCCCCATGGATGGAGGAATATTTCACCACTGAAATCCCTTGATTTCTGGATCTGCTCCATTGGTTAGTGGAACAAATTCCTATATTTTCTCAATCAATGGATTTCTACAATTTGTGCCATAATTCCATAATATGTTGTTGACTTATTATTTATTATTGATCCTCCAGCAGTAGGGAACATGTCTCTAATTTATCTCCTCCTACTCTTCATAATCTACCCAATATTCTCATAATATTCCATAAAAAACAAATAATATTAGGAACAAATATTCAATTATTCATAAACCTTCCTAATGAATATATTAAAGTTAAAAATAAATTATCTAATGAAAAATAGATGTTTAATGTGCTGAAGGCTGGTCATAAGTCTTAATTTATGTTTTAAATTAGAGGCATGGGCCTTCATTTATGTCTAATTTAGAGGCCCATCATAGGTATCGGCATTATGAGTTTGTTGTTGTTCCATTTGGCTTAACTAATGCTCTAGCTACATTAATGTGTTTGATGAATAGTGTGTTGCATCCATATTTGGATAAGTTTGTTATTGTATTCATTGATGATATACTAGTATATTCTAAAAATGATGAAGAGCATGCCAAAACTTAGTAGAAGTATTGAGGTTGTTGATAGAGCATTAGTTGTATGCTAAGCTAAGAAAGTTTAGCATCTTTCAAACTAAGGTACACTACCTGGGACATGTTGTCACCAAGGAGCACATTGCAGTAGATCCAGAGAAGATAAGGGCCATCATTGAGTGGGTAGCTCCTCAAAGTGTGGATGCGGTGAGATATTTCATGGGTGTAGCAGGCTATTATAGGAGGTTCATCAGGAACTTCTCACAAATTTCTTATCCTATCACATCATTGCAGAGGAGAGGTAAGAACTTCAAATGGATCGAAGAGTGTAAGGCTAGATTTTAGAATCTTAAGTAGTTGATGACACATGCACTAGTGGTATAGCTTGAAAATTCAGATAGAGTTCATAGTATGTACATATTCCTACAAGAGAGAGCTTGGCGGAGTCCTTATGTAGGATGAACAAGTGGTATGTTATGAATCTTGGAAACTAAATGAGCACGGGGAGAACTACCCCACACATGATCTTGAGTTAGCAGTGATTATACATGCACTGAAGATGTGGAGGTCCTATCTTCTTGGTAGGTGGTTTGTGCTTATGAGTGATCACATTGGGTTGAGGTATTTGTTTGACCAACCAAATTTGAATTCCAGACAGGCTAGATGGTTGGCCATGATCAACGAGTTTGAATTTGATATCAAGTACCCCAAGGGAAAATAGAACAGGTTGGTAGATGCTCTTAGTAGAGAGATACAAATACATCATTTAGCAACTATGAACTCCTATGGAACAGACTTACAAAATAGGATCTTGCACGTAGGAAATCAAGATGTTAGGTATATGGAGATTGTGCATACATTGCAGTAGGGTGATGGTACAGGTTCAGGTATAGGTACATGTAGTGGTATAGATGTAAGTATGGATACATGTACTGGTATAGGTGCAGGTGCAGGTGCACAGGGCATGGACTATTGTCTTATAAAGGAGGGATTGGTTAGGTTCCAAGACAAGATATATTTACTAGATAGTAGTGAACTCAAGAAGGTGACCTTGAGGAAATTTCATGGGAAACCTTATTTAGGTCACCCAGGTTATCAGAAGAAACTCACAACGGTGAAGAGATATTAATATTGACCGAATATGAAGAGGGATGTAGCAGATATTGTGGCGATATGTTTTGACTGTCAGCGGGTGATAGTAGAGTGCAAACATCCAGGTGAACTACTATAGTTGATCGTTATTCTAAAGTGTAAATGGCAGGTTATTTCCATGGATTTCATCACAGGGTTTCAAAAGAAAGTGAAGCAACATGATTCCATCATGGTCATTGTGGATAGGATAAAAAAGGTTGAACAATTCGTTCTGGTGAATCCTATGTTCTTAGCTAGTGATGTGGGACAAGTATTCATCTAAGATGTGGTTAGACTACATCATTTTCCAAAGAATATTGTGCCAGATAGGGATGCAAAGTTAACTTCCAAGTTTTAGAAGAAGTTAAGTTGGCATTCAACACAACTTATCATCCATGTAAAGGTACACAGATAGAGAGGGTCAATAGGATATTGGAGGACATGTTGCGGATGCATGTGATGCATCCGTAGAGGAAGTGGGAAGAGTATCTCGCTTTGGTGAAGTTTGCATACAAGAATGGTTATTAGGAGTCACTGAGGATGAGCCCTTTTGAGGCATTGTATGGGTGGAGTTGTAACACTCCTATCAATCGGAGTGATCCGATTAGCAGAGTATTGATTGGACCAGATATGTTGGAAGAAATGGAATAGGAGATGCAGGTGATCAAGAAAAATATTAGGGAAGCACAGTATGGGGAGAATATTTATGGAGACAGGAACAAGTTGTTCAAGAAGTTCTAGGATGGGGAACATGTGTACTTACGCGTTAAGTCAAAGAAGAGCTCCTTGTGGATTTGATCATGTACCAAGTCGGCACCACAGTTCCTTAGACCGTTTAGTATCATTGAGTGGATTGGGCTAGTAGCATAATTACTTGCACTGCCTCTGACAGTGAAAGTCCGTGATTGTTTCCATGTAACTTTGCTTAAGAAGTATGTTAAAAATGTTGATCATGTGATTGACTGGCTTGTATTGCAAGTGGAACCAAATGGAGAATTCCAATCGAAGCCTCCACATATATTGCAGAAACATATGCTCATCCTCTGAAAGCAAGCAATACAGAAAGTTAAAGTACAATGGAATCACTTTGGGCCTGATGAAGGTACATGGGAGATGATGAATTGGATGTGGGCTATATATCCTTCCATGTTTACCAGCTGAGGTAAAGAAACTTTGATATGGTGGTTTAGTGATTTCTTATGGTGGTTTGGGGATTGCTTCATGGCGTTTTAGAATTTTATTTATGTTGCTTTATTATATGCTTTATGGTGATCGATATATGATTTATGATGGTTTGATATATGCTTTATGATGGTTTGATTCATGCTTTATGATGGTTGAGATATGGTATATGATGTTTTGATATATGCTATATGATGTTAGTGTATGTTTGGTATATGATTTGGCATATGTTTTGTCATATATAATTTTTATTTTTATGATGTTGTTGTATGTACACCCATGTATGGATAACGAGATGTGTTATAAAGCTCCACTATGTGGTATGGGTGTTATGTTATTACACTATCACGCAACTATGTTATCATGATGTTATGCTGCCATATGAGGTTGCCTTGAGAAAGACTTTCATTGTAATTACCATAACGAGTTGTTTGGAAAGCTCCACTATGTGGTATGTTACCCTTGTGTCATGATGTTATTTCTTGAGCAAGTATCCCATTGTAAATACTACATTGAGGTATGTTACAAAGCTCCATATGTAGTATGTCTCCTTTCAGGAGGTTGTTGAGGTATATGTGTGATTGAACATCGAGGATGGTGTCCCCCATGGGGGAGGGTTCTATAATATCCCTAGTGAAAATTCCATGTAATAAATGTTAAAAACAATAAGCATAGATGACTAGGGCACTTATTTTGAGCTGAATGTTGGGTAAGGCATCCAAGTGTTTGTTCATTTGGTTGTTTATCGCTAAGGAATTTGGAAAAAGCAATCACTAAGGCATTAAAAGGAATTTTGGCACATTTATTTATGAAAATAATGAAAATTAGGAGAAAAAGGAGGTGAAAGGTCACAAGTTGCATGTGAGGAGGAAAATGAAGTAAAATAATGGAAAATGAAGAAAAGAGGCCCCATTCATAAAAAGGCTTCTGAGGATCAGTTGGTAACCTTTTGTTAGTTTAGCTTTGGAGCTCTCTCATTTTTCTCTCTCTCTCTCATACTCTTGGAAACTTAGAGTTTTCTTGGAGCACTTTCTCATTGGAGCAAGAAAGGAAAAGAAGGAAAAAGAAAACAAAGATCAAGTAGAGAAAGGCAGGATCAAGCTGTTACAACAGGCTTCATTGCAGCTATCAAATTGCATGTGCATTTTCCTTTCTAGATTTGGCATGCATGGGATTGCATGTGTTCTTTTTCTACCATTGCATGGGTTTTTATAGGTGTGACAATATTTTCATCCTAGCCTTTCCATTTCCTGATAGCTTTGATGAGATGGGTTCTATCATGTGGTTTGTGTGGGATGGACAGATTGGATTTGAAGCTGAGTGGGGTGGATATCTAAATTGACAAACACATGGTGGTAGTGGTCCCTGAACCAAAATGAGGATGCACAAATCCACTAACTTAGTAACCTCAAAAAAAGACTGTGGCTTGCGGTAAAGCCAAATTGTGTGCCTCGGCTAGCTTAGGAATCCTTGCCGGTGAATTTCAGGATATACAATAAAACCAAGAGGTGGATTTCCTCTTCGTTGGGCCTAGTGATTCCGGGATGGAATGTAGTATAGAGCCTGGAGATTAGGTCTTCGTGTAGGGCCTAGTGATCCTTGGATCAGACTATAGATGCATGGTAAATCCTGAGAGACTAGGAGGCACTCAAATTCCTCATGGTCTAGGTGGAGAAATCTGGTGGCATCCACATAGATTGGTGTTTTTTTATGTGTTCTATGAGTCCTACATTCATGCTTCGAATATGGAACAAGGGTGATTGGATGAAGAGAGACATGGCTCAACCAATCTATGGTAAGGTGGAATATGGTAGTCCCATCACCGGTTGGTTCATTGCATTTATTAATGAGAAATTCATTCCCTTAATTTTCATGTGCAAATGCACTCATGTATATATGGATTTTGATGGCAGATATGTCCATTGTATTTATGTTCCTATCATGTTGGTTATATTGTATGTTTTGTGACAATAGCTATGTATGGCTCTCAACATGTTTTTACTTGTATCTAATTGGATATTATATCTATTATCTAATAAATGATAAGGTCATAAATGACATGAGGAAACAATGGTTCATGGTGATTCTTAGATAAGTATGAGATCCCAACACTTAATTATGTTATTTACTCATGTAGGTTACATGTTGATGATATGTTTGATGAAATGCATGTCATGGCTACTAGGGATCTGGTTATGGTCTTGTTCATCTTATTGGTTTTGCATCTTTTTTCCTTGTATTCTTACCAATTTTAAGTAATCATTCTATTCTGGGGAGTGTCTTGGCCTTTGAGCCAAAAAGGGTAGCTCAAATCTTAGAATGCTAAAAAACATAACATTATTTTAAAGACTAACTCGCTTGGGCAGTGTTTGGGAAACATTATAACATGCCTTGCCAGTGTCGAAGGAGCATTATAACTCACATGTGGAGTGTTACTCTCCCGTAAATCTCTCAAACAATAGTACAACCAAGCAAAAGTTTGTTTGAGTGGCTGACTTGTCTCCTGAATGTGTCTGATGTGTTGGCTTATGGGGGCGTGACCTAGGTTCTGATTTATTTAGCAAAACAAATCCCTACAGTATTGGCCCTTTTAGCATCAACTAATGGAGCACAGACTCAAGTCTCACTGAAAGCAGTATGGGGTGATGCTAGAACCAATTTTCTACACCCTTGAGATGTCTCAAATGTTGATTTAGTCTAGCTAGATCTCTCTTCATGGAGGTCATTTCACGCATTGTTTCAACCTTGAATACCTTCACGATCTGTTATAATCATATTTTACGCAGCCCTAACCAGGGGCTAAGATGCTTTCGTGTTGCTAGGTCTATGAACTGCACTATTTCCGCAAAATACACCGTGTATCTTACTTATCTTCCTAACAGATCTTAGTTAACTTCACGTAAATAGATATTCTATCTTGCATTCACTTAAGAAATACAATTATACAAAGTTTCACATTGTATAAGTATTAGAAGTGAATTCCATACCCAAGATAATAGATGCATAAAACAGGAATTAAATACACAGGAATGATAGGAAACTTCTCTTTATTAATACTTCCAACTATTACAGTCTCGACTCACCCAGCGCACTTAGTTGTATGGGTCTACGCACTTAGTTGCAGAGTACTAGGGCTCTACACACTCAAATGTAGAGCCTTCTCCTACTGTACCATGCAAAACTAGACTTTTCTCCACAAATCTATCTCACATACATCATGTGTCCATCTTTTCTTATCAATTCCTCTCTTGACTAGTCAGAGCCTTGCTTTATTTATATGATCCCATGGCCCACAGACCATGGGTAGATATCTACAGCCAACATTACAATTAAAAAACTAAGGGTCAACAACCTTATGACTCCTTTATGAACTACACACCCACAAAATGTGGAGTCTTTACATTGAAATTACAATCTCTGGTCAAAATTTTGGCTCTAAGCCCAAGAATTCCCTTGGGGGATCTCGCACCCAGCAGGCCTCCAACACAAACATCATGAATCACCCTCGAGTCACTATGTTGGTGTGCAGATATTTGCATGAAGACCTCCCAACTCTAAATGGATTGTAGCAAGTTCAGCAATGCACTGAGAAACTGCTTGCTGTACTTCCTCGATGCATTGCTTAGTGACCGTTCTGGTCAAACTACTGCCCTGGATCCTTTCCTACATTGCTTGAAATTGCATGAGCTTTACTTCAATGGAGGTTGTAATCGTGTATGCCTCATCAATCCACGACTGTACATGTGCCTTCAAAGCTAATTCCTTATGCCAAGAAAAATCCACCTACTCCTTGAGCGCTTTAGCCTACTGCATCCTCGCGAGCCTCTGTGTAATGGAAATCGTTTGCCCGGCCCCTTTTACTTTGTTGTATCTCTGTTGTAGCTCATGTGCCTCTGTCTCTAGGCACTGTATGTTCGGGTCCTCCTCCAGGGTGGTGAGAACCTTGAACGATTGTTTGAGCAGCTCTTGCAGTCTATCACCGTAATGTTAGCCTCTGCTATTGTTGCTATAATTGCGATGGCACGCTATTCTTTAACCTTCGGTGGGGTTGAAGGTTGTGCCTTCAATTGGAGTTTTTCTATTTGAAGGTTCAGCTCAAGCTGAACCCTGGCCATTTCTTCCTTTTGCCTCGTGCACCCCTGTTGCTAATTTTTGGACACGTGACTCCACTAGTTCTTCTACTAGATGGCCAATTCTGGGACCATCTGGCAGGCTTCCTCTACCACCTACACCATTTGTCTATTATGTGCCACTACCTCATCATGTTGCAGGCTCAATTGTTCAATGTTGATGTGCTTCTCACTCATTACCTAGAGCATGCAACCCTCCCCCGCTCGTAGTTTTGCAGTAACTCCATCCTACAAAATATAGATTGTCTCCAGAAGGAGCGTAGCTACATTTAATCTGATTTCCTTCAAGCTACTGATTATAAGCATATGGGCCTCATTTTCTATAACAAGTGCTCCATATAGCAACACTATGGTGTTGGTCATCCAGGCATGCAGCATTTCCTTGGCTGCAGATATGCCTACTGCAGGGTTGGTTGACACAATGCTAGCCTGTGGAGTGTGCACCTACAACTCATGTATCTGTGCCTAGAGAGCTCCCAATACCATCTGGTGTTCCTCCTCAAACTGCTGGAGGGACGCTGCGGTGACATCCCTCACTGTCTCGCTAATGTCATGTAGATATACCTTAGTGCGGGTTATCGGGTCAAATAAAGTATTTAAAACCTTCGACTTCTTTCGCAGCCCTACCTGCTCTCTTGGGCGCAGACGTTTTAGGTGAGTGGACATCATTTGTGGGTCTGCTCCACCTTGCTCTGTATCAATCTTCAACTCAGAAGAAGGGGACTTTTGTCCTTCGTACCCTTCTTCTATTTCCTTCTACTGCTCTTTTGTTGACTTTTGCTACTCTTGTGCCAACTTCGTAGTGTCGCGCACTGCTCGGGCCTTAGCTACTGCTACTTCGTTTTTGTGCTTTCCTGCCAACTACACCATCTGTAGTTTCATCTCTTCCTTTTTCTGATGTGCGGTGGACTTCTCTACTTCCACCACGGAGCTGGCTAGGGCATGCCACTCTAGTATCCTTGACTCAAGGACCACTAAGATGACATATTCTATTGCTAGATAGGGTAAGTCACGACGGGTCTTCATCGGGTCCATCCACACCCTTATCTAGACATGGTGAAAATCTGCCTTGAACTCTGCGAAGCTCTGAAATTGTTGTAGACTGTGGGCACTTACCGTGGCTTGCGATTAATCCCCATTCTAATGTTCATCTCCATGAGCACCCAGAATATTTTGTTCTCCCTTATCCTTTGTGCATCCCTAGTTTCCCACAACGAAGTGTACTTCACTGACTTTGGAAGGTCCTTCCCAATCATCAAGAACTGGCTATCTATGGCCAATTCCCATGCCACCAGTACTATGGACAATAGAAGCCATGTATAGTGAAAAATTTTTCCCTACTCTTGTGCCTCGCGGTAGCTCTCAAGGAACTCTCTGCATAAGTAGTTTTCCTAGTTGAACTGAACTGATTTTGCGCATTGCATTGCTAGTGCAACCACTGGCATGGGCACCTCATCCACCAGACACTTCTGCATAACCTTCCCTACCAATATCTACATCATGACTTTAACCGTATGGTTGTGAATTCTGGAAATGTGTACCCTGTCTTCTTCTTCTCGAGATTAAACTTCTTCTTCATGGCATCTGTGATGGCCAAATCATCGCTCTTTCTCTCTAAGATGTTTGTTGGGTTCTCTCGTTTGCAAGGGAGATGGGTAATTCTATGAATCAAATGGTCTGTGATAGGGATGGGCTCCTCCAACCACAAGCACCCATCATGTACTAGGCAGAGTAGTTGTCTGATGACAAAAATGGTTTCTAGGGTGGAATGATAATGCGACACCCAGAGTAGGTTTAGCAACCTTTCTTTCTCAACTCCTCTCAACCATTTACATGACTCCAATTCTAATGATTCTGGCCAGCGTGTCTTTCTTCTGGCGCATGAGCTGCACAGTCGTGAGATGCGGGAACTTCTCATGGTATGTGAGATCCCAACCCTCAAACTTCAGCAAGGGCACTCATTCCAAGTGTGCTCCTTCAAAAATTATGTCATCAAGGAGTAGTAGAGTCTGTAGAGAGCTCTTTCTCTCATCTATAAATTTGGGCACCTTCGCTTTACCCTTCCGCGGAGGAACATATATGGGCAGCCTAGTAAGAGGGTCTGTACACTGGGTTTCAACCTCCATTTCTACATCCTCATCTTTTACCAGGATTTCTTCAAATTCTTCTGCCTCATCAGCCTCCAAATTGATAGCATTCCCCTTTTCTTCCATGGTAAGCTTAGTTCTTAACAGATTCCTAGGTGATACATGAAGTGGTACCATGGCTTTCTTGTCTTTCTTGGGTCTCGGCATGCATGGCGATTTATGGATTTCTGTGACTATCACGATACTTTATGGGGCTTCCACTTCTGTAATGGCCTGCATGGGTTCCTCGGAAGTCATTAATCTGGTATCTAGGGCTTCTTTAGGTGTTTCCATAGTGCGATTCAATAAGCTCTCAACATCTCGGGTACTTTCTCAAGCAACGAATTCACCTTTATAAGATCGAACAAGTCTAGGTTCATGAATGTCTAGGTGCACAATAACTCAATTCTCAAATTTCCAAGTTTTGTTTGCTAGACAACCCCTTGTAATTTATAGCACCTTTTGAATTTGAATTCAACCGTTCCCCCCACATTTGGTCCATTAATGCTTGATTGGTGGTATATTTTCAAGAATCCAACTCATAAAGTTTGCCTTAAATGCCTACCACCCACTCCATTTTGTCTCAAACCAAGCATCCCATTGTGAATAGTGATTGAGACGGTCACTTTCCAGCCAACCCATCTGGCAGCGCAGTTACCCTTGTGTTGTCGTGGACCCTGTGACACTTTGCTATTGTGTACAATCCTGACATCCCATAATCCTTGGGGAGAGAAGTTTATAGTCCCGTGCCTCCATTCAGCTACCTGGAGTGCTAAGATTATGCTTCTGTCAACTAGTCACATGGCCAAGCTCCCTGTGTATGTCTTCAAATGACTGCCATTGACTTTTCCTAGGAAGAGTTCTTCATTTAACTTTACTAACTGCACCGCGCCACCATATGTGATCTTCTTAATAACATACGGTCCCAACCAATGCATTCTGAGCTTCCCTAAGAATTTATCGAACTTACTATCATATGAAAACACCAAATCATTCACCTTAAAGGTGCACAACTTAATATGTTGATCGTGCCAAGCATTTTCGCGTTGCTTTTGGACCTGCTCGTGAAATGCAACCAAAAATCGTTCTTCCTCGAGCTCCTCCAACTACGCAAGAGTCTCCTTGATGGCTCTGTGATCTGTTATATGTGTTAGTATTGCTATGCATAGAATAGGCACGATGTACTCCATAGACATTACAACTTCCACTCCATAGACAAGCCTAAAGGTGTCTGCCCCATAAGTTTCTTTCATGTCGTCCTATAAGCCCATAATACTACAGGTACGATTAGGTCCGAATCACTTCGCTATGCATTGCATACCTTGGTCAATTTAGTCTCCAGTACTTTGTTGAACACCTCTACAGTTCGGTTAGCCTATGGGTGATGTGGTGTGCTCTTCTAATGATACACCTGAAGATCTTCTATTAGCATGCTGCTTGTTTCGTTCAGGAATTACATACCACGATCACTCATTAAGGTCTTTGGATATCCAAATCGTGTCAGTATGTGTTCAAATATAAACTTTGTGGGAGGTGCGGTGGTGCAATCCTTAACCGGTTGTGCTTCTACCAAACGAGTCAGGCACTCTATCGCAGTGATAATATATCTCGCGCTTGTTTTTCCTTGAGGTTTTATAGGTCCTTTAAAATATATTACGCACTTTTCGAAAGGTTGCAATGTCATTTATAGATTCAAAGGCACTTCATCCCTCCACGATGTCGTACCTATTCTTTGACATACATCGCATGCTTTGTAATGTGCTTTTGAATCCTGATGAAGGGTTGGCCACCACAACTCGGCATGTATAATATTCTACATGATTGATCTTTCTACATAATGTCTTCGCAACATTAAGATCCATATACGAGCTCTCCCCTCCAACACATGCTTATTGACCATGTATTTTAGTGCGAAGTACATGTGCATTCATGTAGGTTGGGGCTCTTTTCCATAGGCCTACGTCCTCGTGTCCGAATGCACGTATGGATCATCCCATTCATTGTACTTATTTGTCAGGCACACCGTAGGATTCCCAAATCTTGTGCACATCATTCTCCTACATTCTCTCTAGTCATCAAAGCTTCCTTTATGCGTACCCCACGATCTCGCGGGCATAACGCGCAGTACCCAGTCCAAGGCCTGGAAGTGTTTATTTTCTGGCACCTCCCTTTAAAATTTATCCAAGAAGATATCTACCTCACTTAGACCATCATAGGTAGGTAGATCTCTTACTTCTGTTGATATACAACACAGTGACCTTGTCATCATATTACAATTTAGTGTAGTTACTTCGTGTAACCAATTATACCATCGTTCTATCTCCTCATTAGAATCTGAAGTATAGGAGCTCTCGCGCTCCCATGAAATTTGTCATCAATGGCGGCATTTACCCAGTCTTGCTCTCGCGTTGTTATCCTGTAGATGTAGTCCAAATCATCATCACTTTCATAGTCATGCATTGGCTCTGTATAGTACGATCCTTCAACAGGGTCTAGGGGTATAATTATGCATAGTGATTTCTTCTCAAAAAGCATCTTACGCTTCTTCAGATTAATCACCTCATTCATGTTAGTGGCCCAATCAATTCCTAAGAGTGTGGGGTAGGGATTTCTATCATCAACAATCTTTATTACTTCAAAGTTGGCTAGCATGCTCGCTCCCTCAATATCCATAGTTATTCCCTACAATCGCCCCATGGGTATTATTTTCTGCTGGTTCACCATTCTTGGCTAAATTGGAGACCACATCAGTGCAAGTCTCCCCATCTGCTCCCATGTCATTTCGGTAGAAAATTTGCATCTAATCCTAAATCCCGGATGACTTGATCCATCTCATATTCTCTAATATACATGGTAAGTCTCATTTCTCTACCCTTCATTATTTTATGTTTTCCAATCTTCCTGAGTATGCGTGGTTCTCCTGACATGGTCCCATCCATCTATTAATGAGTTACTATAACCCTTTCACCACCTTACTGTTGTGCAATACCTTCATACATGTTTCAAAGAACATTGTGAGAATAGATAGGTCAATCTTTGGCTCCAGTTTGTCTTTGCTTCCTGAAGTGGAGGCATCAACGAAGCTCTTCTTAGCTTCCATGAAGGTTTCCCAAGTGAACTCAAAATAAAACTTTGCTTCTTTTGCTAGAGCTTTGTGAACCTAAGTACTATTTTCTGGATGTTTTCCTTTGTCATCTCACACCATGATTCCACTTCGGATCAAAATGTTCACGTTTGAATATTCCTTGCATGGCTCAAACCTCATGATATGTAGGTTTTGAGTTGGGGGAGGAAGTAGCACTCCTTTGTCGTGTATCCTAGCTATCAGAGTATGACAATCTTTTGTCTCATGATCAAACAAGATGCAATACAAACACAATGGGCACGTTGGATTCATGCAATCACAGGCATAATCTCCTGACCCTCTACAGTTTTAGCATATCAACTGTTTGCGACCTCTTCTAGGTCCTCCTCTGCCTCGCCCTCATCTGCGCCCCTGAAATATTGTTCACGTCATTCCTATAGTTTGGTCAAGGTGCAGAATTTCAGCCTGAAATCTATAAGTGGGAGTTCTATCCATAATTAACTCATAGCTTCTAGAAGTGCACTCATCGTGTTCCACTAACCTACAAAAGTTGCGGAACAACTGTTGCGAATTTTGCATGTACTTCTATAACAAGTGAAAATTGTCTGTAGCATGTTTTCTAGCTATTTGACAAATCGCACACCACAATGCAGGTACTGCGCTAGGTCCTACTTGTGCCTCCCGCCTTAAAGGCATTGGTCCTACTCGTGTGAGGTAGTTTGTGAAAACTGGGTAGTGGTCCTTGTCATGACCCTGACCCTTGCATTTTATGCACCATACCCCTTTGCGCACTTCTGGTCGAGTTGTCATGTCCTATTTCAGACTTTACATCTCAAGGCATAAATTCTTCAGCTGCGCATGGATATTCTAAACTCCTAAGTTAGGATCCTGCATCGAGGTATCATGTAGCCTCATAACAATCTCTAAGGCATCCGCCTGATTCGTTATCTTCTGTTGTGATAGCGCACTCCTTAAGTGTGGCACTAGCAAAGCTAGAAAGCAGTCGTGATGCTGTCCACCTGTCAGATTCATATTAGCTTCATGAGTCCTACATTTCAGCCTCTGATCTAACTCCCAAGGAGTCTCACCTGGTAGCATTGTGATCTCTTTGAATCCAATGATCGACTGTGCTTTAGACTTCGGCCTACTAAATTATCTATTTAGCACTACTTGGATATATGTGATTCCTGCATTTGGATTATCATTGGAGTGCTTAGTATACCAGGTCAGTGCACGGTCCCGTAGGGTGCTAATCAGTGTTGCTTTATTTATATTATCATACATAACTCCTTGCATTTCCCATACATCCCTTACCATGAACTAGAATTGGTCCGGATTCTCATTTTGCAATCCTTTGAACACAGGAAACTTCACTATTCTTTCCATATTAACTCGCGGTGGTGGTGGAGGTGGTACGGGTGAAGATCGAGGTGATGGTGGTCAAGCTGGTGGCGGTGTGGGTGGAGGTGGTATTTGTGGAATTCTTTGCCTTATGAGATGGATCGCACTTCACAGAGAGACCTTTGTGAGCTCTTCCTCATCCCCTCATAAAGGTGAAATCAAGGGGCTATTTTTTGCTCCCTTATTTCCTTCATTCCTGTAAGATTTTCCACTTCACGTAGCCCCAAACATCAAGGTAACTGCATAACCCTCTTTTCACATAATAGCATTTTAATCCAAGTATTTAAAGACTTTATGTACATACGTCATGGTCCTTTGAGAAAGTATCGCTTTGCTGCGTTATAGATAACTAAGGTGTCGATCACGAACTTAGTAATGAATCCTCCTATAATCTGATCAAGCCAGTGATCAATGGAGCACGTGATCTTGTCCTCCGATAGTTGTAATCTTCAGACTAACTCTGGGGTCCACATAATAGGACTGTCAAGTTTCCACCTTCCATGGCTATCTACTAGCTTCACAACCCACTCCTATAGCTCAGTAGGGAAGGACGCGAAGAATATTTCGTGGATCTCCCCGTACATGTAGCAGTCTAACCACTCTCCTTTGGATAGTCATGGGTTTTTGTTCTCTTGTGCTACGAACTCGTGAACTATTCTGTCCAACTAGCCTTCAATCTCCTTCTTAGTTGGATTCCAATGATAGAACATTAGACATCTCTATCCAGATTATGGTACTGACAATAGAACCATTTGTTGGCTTATGGGGGCCTGACCCAGGTTCAGAGTTATTTATCCAAACAAATCCCTACACTACTGGCCCTTTCAACATCAACCTACAGAGCGCGGACTGAAGTCACTAGATATGTCTTCATTTATGTAATTTCATGCATCGTTCCAACCTTCAATACCTTCACGATTGTTACAATCATCTTTCATGCAACCCTAACTAGGGGCTGAGATGCTTTCACGCTGCTAGGGTAGTGAATTGCATCGTTTTCTGAAACTACACCGTGTATCTTACTTATCTTCTTAACAGATCTTAGTCAACTTCATGTAAATAGATATTCTATCTTACATTCACTTAATCAATACAATTATGCACATTCGTGCATCATATAAGTATTAGAAGTGAATTTCATACCCAAGATAATAGATACATAAAACATAAAATAAATACAAAGAAATGATAGGAAACTTCTCTTTATTAATACTTCCAACTGTTATAGACTCAACTAACCCTACGCACTCATTTGCTGCAATCTGCGCACTTAGCTACAAACTACTAAGCCTCTGCGCACTCAGCTATAGATCCTTCTCCTAATCTATGACCCAAAACTAGACTTTGCTCCACAGATCTATCTCGCATAGATCATATGTCCATCTTTTCTTATCAATTCCTCTCTTAAGTACTCATAGCCTCACTCTATTTATATAATCCCATGATCTGTGGACCATGTGCAGATCTCTACAGCCGACATTACAATAACAAAACTAAAGGTGGATAACCCTATGAGTCTTTTACAAACTATGCACTCCGCACCCACAAAATGTGGAGTCTTTACATTGAAATTATAATCTTTGATCAAAATATGGGCTCTAAGCCCCAAAACATCCCTTGCAGGATCCCTTGCCTAACATGATGTTTCATCATTTCCACTTCCTTAATTTCACCTAGGAGGCCAAATCGGATCATAGTAGCCTCTTAGCTCATGTTTACCCCTGTTGCTATCACTACTTGGATGTATGTGGGAGGAGGGTATTACAAACGAGGTCTTCATAACACTGGAAATATGACCTCTGCCCAATCATAGAGCAGGATATTGACCATAATGGTTAATCTAATATGGACTTCAATGTTATATTTGAAGTTTAATAATGACTTTAACCTTCTCTTTAGCCGTAAAAATAATTGATTAGTAGTGAAAATTACCTCACCCCTTTAAAATTCTAGCGTACGTTCAATTATTTCACCATCATGATCTATATTAATGCGAAGCCTTTTTTTTTACCAAAAGTTTGTTAATTAATTTTGACAGATTCAAGATCCAAATCTAGTGTACAATTTCTGTTAGTCATTGGGCTACTCTGAGTTTCTCTACTTCTACTTCAAATGCATCAAGCACCACCATATCTAATTTGGCTGTCATTTATGTTCTCATAAAGAATGTATACATTTTTTATATACAATAGAACCATATAGGTCACTTCAATCTTATCAATTCCACAAGGAGTACATTCATAAGTTGTACATTCATTTTACTCAAAGCATCCTATTCTTGCTATAGATTTGAAAAGTCCCTATTTGTGAGATATTATAGCAGAAACTCATCTATATTTGGATTGATATGCACAACAAGGTTGTGGAGTTTGAGGTTGCATACTTTGAGTTGAAATAATTGACACATTGGAATTTGAGTGAACTTGAGAATGTGCCCTTGAGCTTGTAGTTAATAATGTATTTTTGCTATTAATCTAGAAACACTAGGAGCTGCTTTCATACTCCCATTATGTATTTACACTAGATTTACTTTTGGGTGCCAATCCCATTGACTATTTAGTATGGACATAAAATTATTAATGTATGATGTCTTCTCCAACATGTATACAGTGAGTTGTATTACATGTGTGCACAGACTTCACAACTGACCCCAGTTTAGTCTAGATTGGAAATATAATTTGTGCCTTCATATCTTAGTTACCAAGTCTCTTAATTTTGAGGTGATGAGGGTATATAAATCATCTAGATACAAGAATACATGGGCACATACACTTATGCATGCTACTAATGGATTTAAGACCCGACTCCTATTTTTAAATATCCCATCATGGAATATGGAAGTTGATTGACCTCTACTAGTTCGCTATACAATTATTGGGATATTTCTTTACTAAAAAAGAAACATGTAGGTTTTAAAATATGAATATCTAATTAACTATGCACGTTGGTAGTGAATATCTGAATAATGACCCAAAAAAGTTTAGTTCCCTTCAATAGTATATATTTAGAGAATTTTCCCAATAAGGGTGAATTAAACAGTTCAACAAGGTGAAATACCACATCCAAAGATGAATTGCATCATTACATGTAGATGCACCAATCAATGCAAAAATATTAAACTACAACACAAGTATAAATAATCTAGATACATATTCTAATACCACCTACAGAGACCTGTCTTTCATGAGATTAACGATATTTAATGGGGAAACTCCATGAATAGATATAGATAAGGAAAACCTTCAGAATTTGTTCTAGGATGGAAAAAAAATAATTAACCAACAATTTTTGCTACTCTTGATAGGTTGTCATGAAATTATTTTGTTTGATTTATATATATTCCATTTATATACTTTTATTTTGATCTTTACTCAGGTTGGCCATGATCTATGGAAAGAGAACTTGTCATTTTATCTATTTTGGTGTGTCGGTTACCTCATAAGAGTTCAACATTTCTTCCACTCATATTTCTATCTTCCTTAAGATCCCTATAAGTATAAATTTCATTCGATTAAGATATTTCCTCGGATAGATTATCTTTACCAACATTCGTTGTATTTTATTAAGTTATGTCCCTGGATAGACTATGCATAGCTATCACACAACTTATAATTTAATATTAATATTCAATTAGACAATTCCTATAAACATAGGTTATTACTTACTGGCCTAATAAATCTCCCCATGCATATTTCAGTGTCGTTAATGACTTCTAAGTATCTGAACAATTTCCCATGGAAGGGGCAAGGTAGTTGTACTAATGTCAAATGGGTATTTACATGTGTATAAGAAATGAGGCTGAAATTTATTTCATATAAATTAATTGAAATATTTTTTCGAAGAATCCTTAAAAAACTTTATTATGCTGCTGGGAGTTTCCAAAGGTGTTCATTCATAGTCCACTGTTCCATGGCATCGAGAACCCGATAGTTATTACTAGTAAAACTACTTGGAGCTATGTAGTTCGTTTATGCACATGTGATCATGGTGCACACATTCTACAATAAGTGGTGTCTACACTCATTCATATTACCTCATTGCAAAAAACTCCTTCTATTTGCAAGCTGATAGGATATAATATAGGCGAATGTTTTGTTAAAGTATGAAACCATATATGATAATAATAAAACATATTCATTAAATTGTAATATACTAACATATATCTTTGGAAAAAAGAAACATAATTTTCACTTCCTACAGACATTGTTGAAATTTTTAGTGGCATTGTTTGTCATGGTAGGAGAGATTAATGTTTTCTCTACCACTTTTGTCAAGCTACCACTTTTGCCAAGCTATCAAATTTCTTTCTTATTTCATAGACTCAAAATACGAGATTTAAAAAATAGATCAAGTTTGTTTACCGCAACACGCCAACAAGTAGCAAGCCCCAACTATATAATATAATAAAGTAGTAGGTATCCCAAAGGCCTGAAAGGGATATAATGGAAAGAAGTGATTGTTTTCAGAAGCCTTCCAATCAATATATAAATATTTAAATGTAGATTTATTATTGCTTTAATTGGAAATCTTCAATTAAATAAGAAAATTTAATTACGTTTCTCCCAATCTAAATTTCTTATTAGCATAATTCACTACGTTTATACCATTTTTAACAGCGTTGCAACATGTGGATTAATTTCCTTTTTGGTGCACAATCTCCTCCTTTTAGGACAATATGGTGCAATGACCCAACCCCTACAGATCATTATGACAAACTAAGAATAGCAAAGAAGATGAAAGGTTGTACAAACCAGCATATTTTTCAAACAACTAATCCAAGATTAGTACCTTAACATTTTCATGAAGATATCATATTGAGAATGTTTGAAAAATGGTGGGAACTATCTCTCTTCTGCGAGGGTGATGCGGAAAGAGTTAAGATTTCATTGTTTTGGATTTTTTTTGTCCAATGAGAAAAACCATATCGATATTTTTTTACTAAATTTTGCGAAGTGACTAAATGTAGCTTTAGCCATTCACCTTAAGAATTTTTTTACAATATAATTTCCTAAGTCTATTTAATATCTTCGTTATCCTAAAAACCGACCTATATCCATCTTAACTCCACATCTACCACTCTTAGATGGATGAAATCTATTTATCTGTCCCAGCACTTGGTAGACCCGGAGTTAAGATGGATCTAAGTTGATAGAGTTTCCCCTTTAAATAGTTTATGCTCACATGAATGCCATGGTCTTACCATGCGTCAATACCATGGGTTATCATAAACCTAGAGCTTAAAAATTAATATAAGTAATTTATAAAAATTAATAAAATTATTAATTGATTTTTATTTTATTTTTTTATTTTAACCAAGTTAAAATGTTTAAGTGACATTAAATTACAAGATCCATTTTTACTCTTGATCTACCAAGCCCTAAGAGGGATCAAATGTTTTTCACTCTATGTTAGTTTGCATATCACGGTATTTGATCCAGAGTAAAGATGGATCTATGCTAGTTTAATTCACCCCTTTAAATAGGTTGCATTCCATGTGAATACCATGGGTCAATACCATGCTACATATTTATTATTATTAATACTAATATTAGGGTTAATAATGTTTTTTATATGGTATTAATAATAATTTGGCCCATGGTATTTGGCCCATAGGCTTCACCTAAATATAACACTTTTTTTAGTGTTTGTAAATATAAGGTGACTTATGCAGTAAATATAAAAAAATGTTTTATTTATTTACCATACCTCTCATTTATTTATATTTTTATTAATTTACCATACCTCTTCTATAAATATGGTTATTTGGCCCATAGGATTCAATTAAATAAAAGCTCTTTTTTTTGGCCTTCTTAAATAGAAATAGGGTTATGGACTAAATATAGAAAGAGGTTTTATTTATTTACCATTCCTCAAATTTACTTATATTTTTATTTATTTACACGCTTGGGTGTTCATAAATATAAGGTGACGTATGGAGTAAATATAATTTTTTTTTTTTATCTATTTACCATACCTCTCATTTATTTATATTTTTATTAATTTACCGTAGATCTTTTATAAATATGGTATTTGGCCCATAGGATTCACTTAAACGAAACCTATTTTTGAGCCTTCTTAAATAGAAAGAGGGTTATGGACTAAATATAAAAAGAGGTTTTATTTATTTACCATACCTCTAGTTTATATGTATTTTTATTTATTTACTATACCCTTGAAGTATAAAAAGATATCTTATTTATTTACCATACCTCCACTATATTTATATTTATATTTATAAATGTCATAAATACATTTTCTTGAAAATGAGGGTGAATGGAAGATTGTAACTCCTAATTTCAATGGCTAAATTTACTTTTTTTACGCTCTCCCTTAAAATAAGGTGGACTAACCTCCATACCTAATTTTTTTATAAAATAAATTTGTGGCGATTTGTAACAATGCACTATGATACAAAATATTCACCCAATAAAAATATAAAACCCCTTAATTTACCCCAAGTGCGAAAGCTGGCCCCTAAAATTTTCCATGGTTTCCTTTAGCGATATCCTTATTTTGTCGATATTTTTATCCACTTGCCTATGCTTTTCCCATAAAATCCTCCCTTTCTCTCTTGTGAGGATTTTATGTGTTTTACTAAGCTTAGCATATTTCTCCACATAAGACATAATAGATATTTATCTCCCATTTCATTACGCTTATCTAGAATTTGATCTAGAATTCTTATCATGAAAAAATTATGCATTCTCAGTTACCAATGGGATTTCATTTCGTAAGAATCTCATCTCTAGGTGTCTCATTTTCCAAGTATTTAAATTATCTTTATTTACTTGGTAATAAAATATTTAATCCCATTTTTACCCCTCAGACCTAGTTTTTCTATTACAGCTCAGTCTAGATTTGGCCCGACATGATAGAAACAGAGGGGTGTTACCAAAATATTTAAGAAATTGAAAATAAACCCATATTCCAGATGGGGCTCTTTCCCAAAATAGTGTGAGGTCTAACTAGGAACACATATCAGGGATAGCCCTTGAATGTTTGTAGGTCTAGCAATGTCAACATTTATGGCACTAGAAGGATAGAAGCCAATTTTTTATGGCTAATAACCTTATCCGCCCTCCCCATACATCTTTCAATCAACAAAAAAATATTCCCAACACTTCCCCTACTCATAATCCTGAAGTTGGTAGATATTCTCAACCCATACTTGAAAAAACTTGCAAAATATCATACAAGAACATCCAAGTGATCTGCCCTATAACCCATAATTTTTCAAAGGTTATCAGACTGATTTTTGGAGTACACAATCTGCCTTATTTTCCAAAGAATAAGGTGACCACTCCTATTAGGATAGTGGTTTCGACTGATGAGCCTCAGTATTACAACAAGAGTTTTGCAACTCCCAAGGATACCAGCTTATATTATCAACCTAGGGCTTGTACAGACTTAAAAGGTATTGGCACTATATGTGAAAATTGAACATGTCCTTACTTCACTGATATGGCACAATGAAGTGAATTCCATAACATCAATGCCTAAACTAATTGATGAAACAAAATTGTTACTCTATTTGCATAAACAAAACCTAATTACTTTTGCAAAGAGGAAATCCTATTTACTTTTACAAAAAGGAAAGGTTATTCTACTTCGCTTGAACATAAATTTTAATCATGTTTGTAGAAATGTAAAAATTAACCTATTTGTAGAGTGTAAATGGTGCATCAAAAGGAAGACTAATCTACGAAATCATCTTTCAATCACTACATTCAGGATAGATTTTCTCAAAAGAGTTCCTAAGGTGCTTCATAAATTAATCATGAAAATTATCGTTATGCTCTTCAAGTCATGAATTTTTCCACTAATCCAAACTGTAGAGGTGAATTGAAATGGGTAAGAGGCAAGGACTAAGAGGTATTTTGGTCTTACTCAATCATGGTTCAAATTCTAGAGGTGATTATTCAAGCCTAAGGTAGAAAAAACAAACTTTTGGAGAAGATCTGGTCAACTTTACATGTGCTACATGAGTGCTACAAAAAGTGCTACAAGGGGCACTACAAGATGCCCTGTTTTGCTACAAGAGAAAGATAACTTGCCGAATGACCAAATAAAAAAATGAAAATGGGATGGGAATTTTTTCAATATTGTTAAGTTATCAATCATTCAAATTCTCAAATTTTCTTGTTGAACACCATATTGGCAATTCAAGTCCACTTCTCTACATGAGATGTTGCGGCTTCTTTCATTGATAACTCCCTTAAACTAAAACATTAGTTATATTTACTTTAAAAATGTATAATAAGCTTAATAGCTAGACTTTCAATTTTCCTAAAATGGTAGGGCATTTTGTTGATTTTAGAATACATTGTCCTAACTCTTTGCGTTTACTTATTTACTTATCCAAAAAGTGTTCTTCATTTACTCAAAAACTCAAAAATATATTTTCCTTATGAAGTGCCTTTAAATTAAAGAAAACGAAAAAGGTATAGTTTCTTAGTATAAGCTATACATCTTAAATCTAGAAGGAGGGTTAGTAATCAGAGATATAGAGACTCTTAATAACATATTAGTAGCTAAGATCTGGTGGCATTGGCTTGAAGAAATCAATAAATTAGTGAGAATGATATGGAATAGAAAAATGGTGATAATACCCCCACTTATATTCTGGTGAGGATGTAGAAGTACGACAAAGGTTCCTTTACCTTTAGCCCTACTTGGTACAAAAAGCCCTCATTCATCATCACTTCTTTTAGGAAGTAATAATGAAAAGGAAAAAAAATTGGGTCTTGGAAACCACTTCCTAAAATAACTTCCCAAAATTCGCCTCAATTCTTTAATGTTGACCAATGATCCCCATAGTATATAATATTGTTGGTAACTTGCACCCTATGATTATAATTGGTGGAAATTGATTGTATCTCAATTAATTTTCTATGTTGCTTCCATATTTAACATTTTGACAATATTTCTAATAATTGCTCCTTCTCCAATTTAATTTGGATGTAACCATTTGATGTTTCCAAAAAATATGAAAAAGGAAGAAAACTATTATTAAAACCATTGAAAATTGGTGATATGTATTCATTCACAACCTACTCTCAACAAAGGTTGATGCCTTCTTCTTGGATTTTTTTTAAATAGAAAATTTGGAATGAGAACAGTCATTATATTTTCCACAATATAAGTTTTGAGGTTCGTACATTCTCATATAAATTCTTTCTCTATATATTGGAATTGGTACTTCTCTATCGTTCGATAGAATAGGATTGGAAATTGAATTCCTTTAAATATAATATTGTTTAGTTCATATAGCTTTCCCCTTAACATTCCACTTTCACTATATGTCCCATCTCCCATCCATCCCCTTCAAACATATGGTCTCCCTATCATTTTCATTCCTTCAAACTCAACTTCGATAAGGCTTCTAAATATAATCCTAGAGATGCTAGTTATGGAGGACTATTACACAATTATTATGGATCATATGTATATATATATATATATATATATAGTCGAGTAGTCCAAGGGGTCAGAAGCCCGTGGGCGTGACACGTTTTCCATGACTAGTTGGATGGACCAAGACAGTCTATAGTGAAGTCATATATATATACTATATACGTTTTCTGTATTTTATATATATATATATATATATATAATATATATATATATATAATAGATAGATTGATATATAGATATAGATATAGATATTAGATATAGTTTTAATACAAGCATTGCAGTCGAGTTCACTACAATAGAACTTTGACTACAATTACTAGTAAAAAGAAAATATTTTGAAATAAGTATAGAATTTCACTCTTATATTGTAATCTTAATGACCAGGAAAATTTTCCATGGCATCTATCTAAGCAAAATATGCAAAATTTTGAAAAAGTAATGATGAATAACTCAAATTGTGATCTTCTTTCTCTAATTTCGGTCATCATGGCAGCTCATATTCGTACAGGTAGTAATAATACCAAAGGTATGTTATATGATGAACATTATCCTAATTGAACACTCATCCCTCAATTCCTTGGGAAAATATTCCTCGTTGTTTCCCAAAATAAGACCTTAAGGTTGTAATGAACGTTGATCATTGTCCTCTAGATTGGTTAGAATAAATGTTTTAATGAGACAGTGGCAAGGCCATAATCACTCCATGCAATTAATGAAGGTTGTGTGTCATTTGATTACCCGTCCATGTTTGCTATCTGTGACACCTCCCCACTACGTCATACTTAATATAGAGTCTCTCAATGCAAGTCCACTTATTCATGAGACCTTATCACCAGCTCTTTGATCATTTTTTCTCTTGGATAGTTCGTATTCTTCTCCTATTCTTAGTGATGAAGGTTTCATAAATATTTTCATTTTTCATATACTATGTGGATGTTAAAGCCACTTTGATCTACTTTACTAAATTTTCTACAACGATTATTAATTATTTATTTTTAATATTTGTCTTGGATAGTTGGATACATCCATGGATTTTGAATGGGTTTTTGAAATAGTAGGACATCAATAGAAAAAATTGATATGTTTTCAGCTATTCCTTCATCCCTTCTATCACTATGCATCTCATTCATTACCTCTCTACCTACTCCTTGTCAGCTCCATGACATAACATAGAGATCATTATTGTAGCAAAATTTGAAGTGAAGGAAACATGGTGGTTCATGTATGATATTCAATATTGAGTCCTCAATGAGAATATTTCATAACTATCATCCATAGTACATATAACATGAGCTTTAGGACGATGAGAAACAAATCATTTAGGAACATGACTTCCGTATATATTATGAACATCTTGTAGGTGTAGTCACTTGAATCCTAGACCTTTGTCATACTTGTGGATTCTAAAACCAATATCTTTGGAATACTAACTTATACAAATAGATGAAGACTCTATATTAAATTTATCTTAGAGACAAATGATTCAAATAATGAAATTATACTCTAGATCGATGAAATGTATTTACAATTTAAGCATATCAACCACAATATTTAGTACAATTAAGTCATTATGTCCCTAAGAATAGGTCCAAGTTTTGTTGGTCAAGTTGACGCCCCTCCCAAGGAGGTTGAGCCTTCTAACTCTTCATAATTTTATAAAATTTTATTGTGCCTTTGGATGAACTCTCGCTTATTTTATTCAAACTCTTAGCATTCAAGTCTATGAATATCATATTGTTCAATATGTCCTTGTTATTATTGTTTTTATACTACCATATTTTTTATCATTTTAAATATAAACCTATTGGTTTGGTTTTTGAGTTGTACATAGAAGACTTTCATTAGGTCTCTAAACATGTAATTTAATGAACCATTTATTTAACCTCATTGAAAAAGAAAGAAAGTTACTCATATTTCTATATTAAAATTAACATAGTGTAAATGGTCATGACATAAGCTAGCATGAAGATAATAAGATCAATGAATAGGGAAATTTTAATAACAATAAGTGATTAAATGGAATAAGAGCAGGGAAAAATATTAATAAAACATAAACGATTAATAAGAAAATGTAAGAATAAGTTAACCATTAAACCAGAAAACATATATACAAACCTAAATATAAACCAGAAAAATAAGGAAACAAAAAAATAACCCTATAAACAAAAAAATGAATAGACAAAAAAAAAAAAGAGTGTAAAAATAAATACCAAAAAATAAATGATGGAAAAGAAAAACCTTAAACATACTATCCAAATCTACATAGTAGTGTAAACAAATTAATACAATAATGATTCATAACTACATCAAGTAAAAAATGCAATAAAGAGTCATAACTACAATAAGGAAAAAAAAAGTTAATAAAATTATAATCAAATGATAACAACCAAATCTTAAAGCAGTAGCAAAGACATAAAAAATAAAGAAGAAACCATAAGTAGGATACTAATTAAACAGAAAGAAAAAAGGACCTAGAGGGGAAAATACTAGATGAAGAAAGCCTTTAAAATAAGTCCCTAAAGAGGATCTAAAACAAAGGAAGAAAGAGACGTGACTAACTCGAGGAATGGAAATGGAATAAAAATGGAAATGTGGAAGAACGAAAAGGTGGAAGTGGAATGTTGATAACATTAATGTGAAATGACTTCATGGGAAGGATGAGCTAAATAGTTTTTATTTTATTTTTAATTATGTTTGAGATAAAATCTTAAAGTACATAAAATTTATCACGGAGCTAGGAAACAATAACATCATTTTCCTCTTCGATGTGTAGCTTATTAGTCCCTGCATGGGACTATTAGCGATTGATATCGCTTTGACGAGCGATTAAATCAGTTTGAGTGATAAATATATTCATTACATTTCATGTTAAACCAAAGTTTATTCGTGGAAATTTCTGTGTAAAAAACTTATAACCAAACCTGTGAATTCAACCTCTTATTGCAGGCCTCACGTGCCCCGATGTTATTTCCACCGGGACAAGCTATTTTATCGTAAGTTTTTCAAAACAAATGTCCGAACAAGTGATTTTGGGTAAGTAAACTATTTTATGCAAAGTTTTTAAGCGTCCACTTCCAAGTGATTTTGGGCTCAAAAGCACTACTTAGTTTTTCCTAAGTTTTTGCTACCTGTTCTCCGTGTCATGCATGCACTATCTTGCATCCTGCAAGTGCCAGCTGTTTGCATATGCAGAAGCGTCCATGGTGATCTACACTATATCTTCCTAGATGAAGTATCAAGTATCATTTAAGGAGGTTGAATCTCGAATGTCTTACGAAGAGTTAAGGCTCAGGGTGCTTTAATCCTCTACTCAAAACATGGCTGAATTTCTACCGATCATCACTAGGGTTCTAATCGAATGGTGTTAATCATTCAGGGTAGTTGTGGTAATTTTTCTCATCTCTCACTTCCATCTGGCATCGCTATTCTGCTCCCCAGTCATGCTAGAATCTCATGGCTGTTAACATTATTGAAACTGTAGTTCGATTCCTCCCTCAATTATTCTAATAGAACTTTGAATGCCAATTACGTAATAGCACTTTGAATGTCAATTACGTAGTGTTGAGGGAAGAGGGAAGGTAGCATGAGAGCCTATTCAAGAATTTTTGTTCGTGTTCTAACATTCAACCAAACCCTCATCCTGTCAGGTAATATGCATTTTTTTTTAAGGTAGCTTTTTCCTCACGTCATGCGTGGCGACAACAGCTAATAGTCTCAGATTTTTTTCTCTTTCTAGGTTCTCGGTTTTTTCATCCTCACTCCAAAGTGCCTCCAAATTTACGGGTACATGCCTCAGTTAACCTAATTGTATAGTCTGCAACATTTTTTTAAGGGTGAAATCCGTATTGAGTCAAAAAGATCCCTTAAGGGCTTTGCAACATTGTTAAATTCTATTATGGCTTCAATATTTGGGTGATTTTTCCTTTTTTCGAATTCTTATATAGCTATAATATTGAGACCCTTCTCTCGATTTGGTTATGAATTTTGAATGGAATTCCCTGTTGGGGTTTGGAACACATGAAGTGTAGTTTTTGTATACTAGGACCGTGTAATTTAAACGAAGCTCTTCTTTCAATAATTTGTTTTCTATTTTCCTTACTATGTGCAGGTGGTTCATTTCCAATTCGTGTTTATAAATGTACTATTTTATAGAAATTTAACTATTATAAAAATTAATTAAAATTAAAAAAATGTTGTAAAAGAGAATTTAGGATGATGAAACTTTAAAAGCAATTAAGAATATAGAAGGTTTGTTATGAAAGATAATTCATGTGCTGTCATTTTAAAACACATTTTAAACCATTATGGTTTATGTTACACTTTCACCTTCATTAATACTTTTTAATTTAGTGTTTAAAGATAAATAATGTTGTTGTTGTATTATATTTTCATTTAAATTATATTTTTAATTAAATTGATATATCAAAGTAAATTGTCTTATTAAATATGTTACATTAGCAAAATATAAAAATAGTTATGAATTGGGGAAATTGATGTAGATGTAGTATAATAGAGGTGATTAATCTTAACAAGGTTGCGATGCACCAAAATACCTGCCGATTAATATTGCTTTAGTAATAGCCAAATGGAAATATCACACTGCTAAATTGTTTAAACTATGATAAGGAAAATTTACTTTGGTTATTGGATAAACAAATTCAAACTTTGGATTTTAAAAACCTTGAGATAAACACAAACTCAAATTTTGGTTTTTAAAAACTTTGGGATAAATGCAAACTCAATAAATTTCAGTTTTTAGTGTGGTAGTGATCTAGCATTATTTATCATTCCAGACAGGCAGCTGTCTAAGAGCGAGTTGAGTTCAGGGTTAACGCGGGTTCAGGGTTAAACCTTGTAATGTTGGACATTCAAAAGAGATAGAGGTAAAGACATAAAGTCGTTGGGTATGCATGTTGGGTATGCATGAAGGACGAGAGGGAGGCAGGTAAAGTTGTGGGCTCCACAGAAGTCTACGTGTTTGAAATATGTTTTTGTATTATACCTTTATTTTTTCATGTGTGACAAGTGTCTAGTTAAATTTAGAGAGTTATAATGCATTTCAATTTTTAAATAGAAAAATATATATTTACAATATATAATATACTATGTATATATACATACATTTCAATATATATATATATATATATATAGAGTTATATTACATTTCAATATATAATTAGATATTTTTTAGATATATTTGTTTTTATTTACAATATATTTATATACAAATATAAATGTTTTAATTAATTTTTATTATTACAATTACAATATAGTGGACAAGAACCACACGAAACAAATTCGTGGTTATCATATTTTCAATCGTGACATATTTCTGAATGTGAACAACTGCTTAACCGACTTATTTTAGTCTCCTTTCCCAACTACTAATTCCGTTTTGTAAGTTCAGGGTGTTATTGAAGTATAATTGCTGCATAAATTGGTGTTAGATTTGGAGGGTTTGCTTGTTTTGGTCAATAATTCTAAAAAAAAATCGAAATTTTTTTCGGTAATTAAGTTAATACATTTATTAATTCTACAATATTTTCGAAATTTTGTTGTTAATTAAATTAATAAATTAATCAATTCTAAAATATTCCTGAATCTTTTTTAAATGACATACCACTTTAATATTTTTTTGGTAACTAAATTAATAGATTAATCAATTCTAAAATATTATTGAAATCTTTTCTTCTAACATACCACCTTCCTACTAAACTGATCCACTCTTACTTTAAATTTTAAATTAGAGATCCCAAATTTTAAATTAGAGATCGTTTGCTCATAATATAAGAAATTCAACTTCTCAGGCTAACGTACTGAACTGAGCTCTGAACTCTAACGTATATTGAATGGAGATCTTTTCAACTACACCACGTGTGGCATTTATATGTGCATCTAAGAACGTTGCAATATCTACATATAACTATCAACTATCAACTGGTGAATTCAGTGACCACGCGGGTTTTATATAAAAGTTATTGACGAATTATTATTATTATGAAAAAAGTTATTGACGAATTATTATTATTATGAATATTGATACAACTGCTTTACAACGGTCAAGAAATCATTATACTTACCTTTCTAAGTATTCCATAAATGATGTGCGGTCAAGAAAGAATTATACTTACCTTTCTAAGTATTCCATAAATGATGTGAGACAAATTCTCAGAAATCAATTCAGTGTGCCCATCGGCTATAAGATTCACGAGGTCAAGTTGTTTGTATTGTGTTGTTGTGGCAGACTCCAACAGGGACTACCACCACGACAGTGGCTCCCTTGTTAGAATGTAGGAAAGCAATTCACGTGCAGATCTACGTACATGGTAATTCTCACGATAACCTTGAGTTGTTGAATACCTTTGTTATGAGAGCGATAATGATTTTAAATAAAAATCATCTTGCATAGGAGAAGGAATGCATTACAAGTTACTCAAGAGCATAATGTATAACACTGGGATAATTTAGAGGGTTAAAATAGGTTCTCAATATGACAATATTCAACCATATAGTATGCCCGGGGGCAAATAATAACATTGTAAAGGTGTTGAAGTGAAATTATATTGTAACCTCATTCGAGCACTTGGTGGCTCATCACCAAAGAAAATAATGATCATCACTAATTTAAGGGTTTCCGCAATATCATCTATTCCTATGGGAATGCTACATTATACAAAATAGAAAATAAGAGATATTTCCAAATAAAGATAAAATAGCATGATATAGACAAATAAGAGATATTTCCAAATAAAGATAAAAGAGCATGATATAGACAAATAAGAGATATTTCGGAATAAAGATAAAAGAGCATTATATAGACATTAAGAAAAATTTAGTTTACACTTAGCTCTCGTAGAGTGTTCTATCAAAAACATTTGTTATGTTTTCTTAACCGTCCTTGAAATGTAGTGTAACTAATTGAAAAATTATTAAAATAATCTATAAATTATCAAATGCATAGATAACTGGAATAGAGATGACAGCATAGACCTAAGTAGGAAATCTCACCACCCATTGAACCATGAGAAGACCCTTAATACATAGCATTGATTCTTTGACCACATTCTCTTTATTAGTCCCTGCCTGGGACTATTAGCGATCGATCTGATCGCTGACCGAGCATTAATTCATAGTTTGACCGTTTTATTTTTAGTGTTTTGGCATTTTAACCTAAGTTTAATATTCCGAATTTTGATTCAACAAACTTTTAACCAAAGTTTTGGTTCTGAAAATAATTGGGGTCTTATTGCAGCCTTCACGTTGTTCGATGCAAACATTTTAAACGCAACTTAGTTTATCCTAAGTTTTTGGTACTGTTCTGGGTGTTGTGCATGCAAAACAGATGTTTGCGTTGAAGTGTGCCAGATATCGTTGAAGTATGCAGGGGATTCAAGTTTTGGGTTACATTTGTTGAAAGCAGTATCACATAGAAGACATATGTGTCCATCTCACTCGCTGCGCTCCCTCATTATATATAAAGGACTCTACTACTCATTCTTCTCAACGCAAATTATCGAATTGCATTACTTGTATTAGTGTTGAAGAAATCGATCGATCTATTAACAAAGATGGCGGAGCAGTGCAAGCAATATGGGCAGGAGAAGGCTGAACAAGCCCAGCAAACATCTCAAGTAATAATTTCTGTGTTCACTGGTCATATTTCAACTCTTGATTTATTGTTTAAAGGACTGGAGTGTATCAGTTAGTAATTTCACTGATATTGATGTTATTGCTGTTGGTGATGGTATTTTATATTTTGCATCATGAAGGGGATGAAGGATATGACTCAGGAGAAGGCTTCTTATGCCACTGACGCGACAAAGGGAATGGGGCAATCCACCACGGGAAAAGCCCAAGAGGGGAAAGAACAAACTGGCTCTTTCTTCCAACAGGTTAATGTTATTGACTTTATGAGAAACCAATTAATTATTGAATGTGAAAGTGTATTGGATTTAATTGAGTTTGAATGATGTTAATGCAGACGGGGGACAAGGCGAAGGGTGCTACACAGGGCTTCATGGACGCTGTAAAGAGCCCCTTCGGTGGTGAACAAAACAAATGATGACAACTGTGGTGTGGTGCTATGCTATGCTATGACTTTATGTTGAGAAGACAGATTGTAATAATTCTCCCATTTTTGTGGATAATAACTATTTGATGCATTTGAGGCTCCCATTTTCTTTGCATTCCGGAGTTACATGTTTGATATGGCAATATATTTATGGTTTTTGCAGTTTGTTGCTGGTTGCTTTTCTGTATCAGAAATAATTTTATAGTGTAGGAAGTTTTGAATTGGATGTACCAGGTACTGTGGTTTCTCCTTATACAAGGATTGATGTATCATTCATTTCCTTTCTATTGCTTTATCTGATGGGTTATACATGATTTATGTGGTTATCATTGCTTAATGTCGAGGCATCTGTCGTTTTAAACAAATTCTGGTTTTCATTAAAATATAAGTTTTCTTAGCTATTAATACACTTAGTTTCTTGAATTACACTCAAGAATTTTCAGCTTCATTTAGCTTGACCTCCATTCAAAAAAATCATATTTTTATTTTATCCAAATTAGTATGCTTATATTCGACTTATATAAAATTCTGGATATAGTCGACTTATATAAAATTCTGGATTCACCTGCTTGAAAAATCATATTTTTATTTCATCATCCAAATTAGTGTTCTTATATTCGTCTTATATATTAATTTTATATATTTTTAAAAAATTTAATATGTTATGTCTTCATAAATTTAATATTTTATATCTTTAATAAATTAACTGGTTTGATTTATATTTTTAATATATTTAATATACTTTTATATTTTTAATAAATTTTAGTTTATTATTTTGATTGATCCATTTTGGTTTGATTTGACCGGGAGCGGTTCAGGTTAATTAATTTTTAATGGGTTAGTGTGATTTATTTGAGTTGTCTAATTTATAGATGGTTCAGGTTAATTAATTTTTAATGGGTTAGTGTAATTTATTTGGGTTGTCTAATTTATAGATGGGAATTAAAATTAATTGGTTAAAATTTGGCATTAATTTTTAATGGGTTAATCTTATTTATAGATTGGAATCAAAATTAATTTGTCAAATTTGGTAATACAATACAATTTCATAAAATATATTTTGTTTAAAATATATTTTTGAATACATAAACAAAATATATTTTGAATACATAAATGGTAATTGTTTTTGTTTAAAATATATTTTTGAATTCATAAATGGTAAATGGTTTGAGCATCCTCGAAAATCCATAATCCATAATGGCTTAGTGTAATTTATTAGGGAACTATTTTTGTTTAAAATATTTTTCTGAATTCATAAATGGTAAATGGTTCAAGCATCCTCGAAAATCCATAATCCATAATGGCTTAGTGTAATTTATTAGCTTAGTGTAACTTATCGACTCAAATTAATTCATCAAAATTTGATAATACAACTTCAAGATTTGTTTTTGTTTAAAATATATTTTTTGAATGTTTCAACATCCTCAAAATTCCATAACGCACTCTAATTATGAAAATTAAATAATTTAGATTGTTTTTTTTAATTAATAATAATTTTTTATTTTTTATTTTAATTTAAATACTTTATTGACTTATAATGGCTTTCTATTTGCTTCTTAGAGTGGTCAGTATCGATTCACAGTTTTTGTTCCAGAACAGACATACTTTGTCCCTCTCTGGACATAAAATGTTCCTAAAATTTTTATATTAATGACGACAGTTCATTGGCGAAGCCTGTTATGTTATACCAGCTGTCTATTCCTAACTGGTCCAGTGACTAGGTAATATACTTGGGTTTAGATGCACATGAGATTTGGGCTCCATCTCACGTTGTAAAATTTATAATGGTCAAATTTTAATAAGAACAGTAATTAGTAGTTAATTTTAGTAAATGTTATTGATTAATATATGAATCTTTATATAATCATGAATTCTTACACTTAATTCACGGTTTTTATTGTGTTCCATTTTCCAGCGGATTCTTACACTATGTACCAAGAATAAAATTATATTTGTTACAATCCATTTAATATTATAATTTTCTCTTTCCTAAATTAATTGACCTCTCTCTATTTTATAGTCAATTATAAAAGAAAAACGAACCAGACCATTTAAAATATACGAGCTGACCAAGGTAGACTAGGAATGCTGGCATGTATTACGAAGTTTCATATCGAAAAAATCAACATAACCCCATTACTTGCAATATTAATTAAGTGCGTTATAGCTGTTGGGAGCATTGGAAAACGTAAGGTGGTATTCCTTAAATTAATGAATCTTCACGACACTTATTCTGTTGGCATCGAGGGTGCACTCGATTTACAATTACAAGTGATAATATAGAAATATAAAACCGAACCACAATTTAATGTGTAATCGGTTCTAATCCACAGCGGCAGTCATGAACCAGTAGCTTCACTTTAGAAGTCAGGTTAAAAAAGTCGGGGCACTGTAGATTTTAATGCCTATTTTGAAGCGTAAGGCTTTTAGAAAATATGGAACTTTAGAAAATATGGAACAACTATGAACTACACAAAAACCAGAAACCGGCAGGGACTACCGCCACGACAGTGGCTCTCTTGTTATCTTTGGCTCTTTATCTAAGTATGCTTTTAAATTATAGTGTGCTATCCTTTGGTCTATTTAAATGCCCATCTTTTTTAGGGATTTACTTTAAATATTTTAATTTTCCATTATAAATTAATTATCGTTATATTCTTTTAATTCTACAACGTGTTCCTATCTTTTCCATCTAAATTTTCATTTTTATATTTTTTAGGTTTAGGATTTTTGTTTGTAATTTTTTTTCATAATTTTTTGTTGTAGTTTTTTTTTCATAATCTTTTGTTGTAGTTTTTTTTAAACAGTATTTTTATGTATTTTATTTTGTTTTTTTTCTATTTATTTTGTAATATGATTATTAACTTATCTTTGTATTTTTATTATTACGGTTTAAATTTATATTAATATTTTCCTTAATTAATATTAAATTAATTAATTTATTTTGATTGTTGTTATTTTTAAAGCTTAATTTTTTTTTTTTTGGTTTTTGTATATTTTATAATTTTATTAGAAGCTATTTTATTAAAAGCTATTTTAGTTTTTATATTTTTTGTTATAATAATTTAGATTTTTTATATATTTTTTCCATTATTATTTTAATTACTTAAATCATTATTACCTTTAATATTATTAAATATTAAAGATTCATAATTCATTTGAATGTTGTTATATTCAATTATTATTTAATTACTTAAATCATTATTACCTTTAATATTATTAAAAATTTTAAAGATTCATAATTCATTTGAATGTCCTCGGAAATAAGTATAAATTTATTAATAGGATTAAAATATAGTATTTTTCTAATAGGTTAAATTATTATTTTTTTATAAACTCTCAAATAATATAGGAATCTTAAGTTGTTTTAGGATAAGTAAAAGCCCTTCACGTAAATTTCATGTTAATTTTAGCTTTATGAGGGTGAAACATAAATTTATTAATATAATGAAAATGTATTATTTTTCTAAAAAGTATTAAATTATTATTTTTCATAAATATTTAGCATACGAAAGTTTTGGATTTATGAAAGACAGGAAAAAATCTTTCAATAAAGTTATATTGAATTAGAAAAATATATTTTTTGAAAGTGATTTTTTATTATTTTCTAAAATTGATATTATATCAAAAGGTATATTTTACTAAAATTATTTTTCTAAAGAGACTCACAATAGCGAAAAAAAAAACTTTTGTGAAGAAAGGAAAAAGATACTTAGATATAAAACAAGATAGAAAATACATAAGACCAATAGAGACCTTACATGGAATACATGGAAAAGAGAGACTAATATCTAAGACATGCCAAACATGGACATTAGAAAACTACTCAAAGAAGTATGAATCCGAGACAATGATCTATGCATGTTCCTTTGAGCCATCCTGAGTTATTTCCATTGCTTGAGGTATACCCTCTGCTGCTCAAATTTATCAATCCTATGATCTACCTCACCTAGATGGTGGTGAAGGAAATCTAGTGAGTGAAGGATACAGATGATCCTATCTATCCAGTAATGCATGTGCCAAGAGGATTCAATCTGCAAATAAAACTCTATAGTTTTCATATATTAATTGAACTAATCACTATTATTCCTAATATCAGGCATCTAATGAGTCCATTAAACTAGAAAATTTGTGTTTGGGAGGGATTCTCTATGCATCAGAGCTATAGACTTAACTTGAGTAATTTCCTCCTTGAAAAGATTGTGGATCGGCTCTTGGAATTGGACATAAGAGCCCTCCAATCAAACGTGCATGTAGGATTTACCCGATTGGGTACAATCCCAATAATGAAAAACCCTCTCTTGAATCATGCCCTTTAGCATGACATTGGATGTAGTGAAAATTGATTCACCAACACCATCTGAAGCAATGATTGAAGATGGCTAGAAAAACAAAAACGTAGAGATCTTGCAACATAAAATAACCAAAAAATTGAAGGCATGTACCAAACAAAGAGTAACCTAGAAGGTTTGACCACCAAAAATGCATTAAACATTGTTCAATAATAAAACCTTCAATATACTTCCTCTAGTCCACTAGTCACCACCTCAACATAGTAATAACATGAACAACCTATGTCCTTCATGGATTCTCCAAAAATACAATGAAATAAAAAACTAACCAAATAAGATATAGAAGAGATAGTAATTTAATGTGAACACCGCTTAAAGGCCAAAAGACATCTCCAAAGGACACCCCAATAGAAACAAGGTAGGAAATAGTTCACCTAGTATCCCACTACTATTATAGTGTTGAAAATTGTTGAAATTTGGTGAGGGATACCACCTACAATAAAACACATGGACTAACCCACTTGGGGAGGGGAAAACATAAACCAAACACAAAAACTTATCGTACTTCTGATAATTCCAACATCAGGGCTCACATTCATAATCCATAGAGACATTCCCATTCACCATCTTGTTCGGTTCTAAGAGAAGATAAATCCCCCCCCCCCCCAAAAAAAAAATACTCAAAATAAAATTGTGTGTAGAAGCGCGGAAACAACCTTTAGGGTCAAATACGACATACACAGTGATAGCGAAATTGACTCACAACTTAAATCCCCTCCCCACTTGGATCATAATTAAAACTATGATCCTTCCTTGCACTCTCTAATCTTTAACATACTTGTGATACGCGAGAAGTTAAATACTAAAACAAGGCACTAGAAACAATGTGGATTTCCCCCCAATTGTTTCTTTTACTTCTGGTTGGGAGAGAAGGTTGTGCTTGTATACTTGAAACCTAATTAGGAAAGCGACCAACAAAACCATGACAATCAAAATAGAGTGCAAAAAATATGCAACAACCAAAGTGATGCAGTGGGAGATAGTGCCTTGGAAGTCTCCTCCAATATTCTCCCCCATAAGCCCACTCTAACCACTACTAGCTGGGTAGCCTTGACAACAACCTACCTACTAGGTGGAGACTTACCACTAGCATCCCTAGCTATAAATTCATTGAATTGATTGCCACAATTTCCATTTATGGCATTAAACGAACACGTTGATGGTTAATACAATTTGTAGCCTAACTTATCCTCTTTATCACTAATAAAATTAACTTGGATCGTACAATCACTATTCAAGTTGTGGATCAATCACATTAAACTTTACCAAGGAAGAGTGACACATCCCATGACATATTTTCCGGGTAGGGTGGCAATGTCCCCCCCACCACGTTAGTCACCCTATTTATGGAATGTGGAAAGAAATACTATTTTTATAAAGAAAAATATTATAATTAGAAAAAGAAATAAGATGGAAAAGTGATACCCAATTTGTTTAAAATAATTTAATGCTTATGAAATTTATACATAATTACCAAGATGAAAAACAATCATCATTTACTACATTATTATAAGTTATCACTAACCTACACCCATTTTAACTCTGGATCTGCAGAACACCGCTCTTTTCCCTTTAAAAGACATTCGTATATCAAAGATTTGATCCCTATCTTCCCTTCATGGATTTGGAATTAAGATGAATCTAGTTTGATTGTAAAAATAATATAATTTATAATTTTATTTTAAGTCTCAAAATATAATTAAGTATTAGTAATTTGATTTCTAAATATTCTTCTTATAAATTAATATAAACTATAACATATCAATAGTAATTTATGTTTTAAATTTTTGAAAAAACTTATTGTAAATAGTTATTTCCTATTTTCCAAATTATTAAATTTTAGTTGTTGGAATTCAAATTTCTAAATTAATAAAAAAAAATATATTATATTAAATTTGGTTGGGTGTAGCCTAACTAATAGTGAAAATGGCTTCTGATTCAGATTGGCATTACAATTTCTAGCAAGTTTGTGATTTCTTATTGTTTAGAATATACTTTTGACTGCATAAATAGATTTTGCACTCTGAAAAATCAGAATTAGATCTCTGCAAATTAGACAACTTGAACATTTTATTTTTTAAAAATTATACTCAAAAAAAAATTCTAGAAAGAACAATTTTGTCTATTAATTATACTACCTAAAATGTTATTAAATTACAAATTATTATTTTTAATTGTTATTAGGTTAAATATTATATATAAACATCACTTGACTCTATCACTTAGTAAACTATTAATTTTTAACAATAGTTTTCTCTAAAAATGTGATTTTTCATTGTGTAGTTATAATCGATCTTTTGTAATTTATCTAATTTATTAGCTTTTATGCATAATTTTATTATAGTTATATTGTTTTATACTTTATATTTATTCAATTTATTAAATTGTTTAAATGGAATTAATTTATGAAACACAATTTTCTTTCCTTCTATATAATTTTCTTTATATTTAAAAAGATATTAACAACAAAATTGCAATACACCTAAAATTCAAACTTACGATACACCTAAAATTCTTTCTTATTATGATATAGAACAACTTCAATGCAATTATATTCTTAGTATTTATACTATGATATAGACCACCCTCAATACAATTATGTTCTTAGTATTTTCTCCTCTAGTTTTAATAAACTCATATTTCTAATAAGCATTTTCATGATGAAAGTGTTTTTTTCTTTTTAATATATGAAGCAAATGTTAAGAAAATAAAATATTCCATAAAAAATTATTATTAATTCAGTGAAAATTAAGAGACACATTGGTGAAGGAAAATAACAATAATAATTTTTTTGATAAATAATTTAAAAACCAATATTATTAATAATAAATTATTAAAAAAGCTAATTCCTTTCTCTATACACGAGCTCAATAAAGTTTAATTTTTCTTTTTCTTGTATTTTTTAATTTTTTATTTTCCTTTCATGTTGCCAAACTTCCTATCAAAATATCGGCAATCTAACATTTAAATTTTACTTACTTTATGTTCAAGTTAAGGACGCTGAATGATCAAGATAAGGCTGTCACTTTTAGAAATGATGGCACCCATCTTTATGATCCTTCAAAAAAATAAAAAATATATACGCTCTTGACCTGTGGTTATACTAGATAATCATGCCATTACGTTACATAATGGGAAATGTTCCAGTCTCTCGTGTAGCACCCTGTCAACATAATCGCTGACCAGTGGCAACTTAAATTTATTATTTTCTTATAATAAGATTTATGATATTTTTTATTTTTTATAATAAGATTTATGATATACTTTCGGCCTCTATAAAACAGCAAATAAAGGTAGCATATTCCTTAAAATTCTTCGCCCGAAGACGTTGTAGGGCGCTCAAAATAGAGTAACTATTCCGTGTCCAAAAAAATCGACTTCACGTTATTTTTTTTTATAATTGATACTCAAATAATGTTATGAAATAACACAATTTCTTTTATCTAAGATGTTGGAGCAAAACAATGTTGGAGGAAAACAATGTGTGGCGAAATTTAAAAAGAGATACACAACACATACAAAATTATAAAAAATAACACAAAGATTTAACGTGGTTCATCTAATCAATCTGGGCTACATCCACCAAACAGAGGCATCGGCAATCTTATTATTCAAGAGGAGATTGCAACAATTTAGTTCCTCACACTCTCTTCACACCCCAATATCCTCTACGGGCTTATATTTTTATAGCTAGAAGTAGAAAACTGAATCATAAATTCTCTCACAACAAATATAGGATGCAATAACTCCTCCTCAAGAATAAATGGAGCTAATTTAGCAACAAATCCTATTGTTGTCACCTACATGAGATTTTTACCAAATTTAATAAACAGAAAATCTCAACAATCTCCACCTTGACAACAATTAACATGATACCCTGTTCCTTTATTATTTTATCTTTTCTGCAAGCCAAGAGAAGCCAAACACTAACGTAGCTTCTCCAACAAAACTGGTTTCATGAACATGTCTGCACAATTTTCCTTTGTATGCACCTTTTCAAGAGATACACCCCTTTCAATAATAACCTGTCTTACAAAATGGTACTTGATAGGTATATGCTTTGATTTAGTATGATAGGCCGAATTCTTAGCCAAATGAATTGCACTTTGACTATCACAAAATAACTTGATGTTGTCCTGTAACCTACCAAACTCACCAAACAAACCTCTCAACCAAGTTGCTTCTTTGCAAGCATGTGAAGCATCTATGTATTCTGCTTCAGTAGTGGATAAAGCAACAATGTTTTGTAGCTTTGGCACCTAGCTAATAGCTCCACCCGCAAGAGAAAGGCATACCCTGATGTTGACCTCTCTTATCCAAATCACCTGTAAAATCGGAATCAACATATCCGCAAACAAATTCACTACTCCTGTTCTAAGTGATACAATAATCACTTTTGCCTCTCAAATATTGAAGCACCCATTTCACTACTGACCAGTGTTCTTTTCCTGGATTTTCCATATACCTGCTGACAACCCCAACTGCATGTGAAATATCTGGTCGAGTACAAACCATCTCATACATTAAACAACCTACTACATTGGCATATGGAATTCGAGACATATATTATTTTTCTTCATTTGTATTAGGACATAAACTAGAAGAAAGCTTAAAATGGGAAGCTAAAGGGACTGACACAGGCTTCATATTGTTCATACCAAACCTCAAGAGTATTTTCTCAATATACTTCTGTTGTGATAGCCACAGCTTACCATTTCTCGTGTCTCTGAAAGTCTCCATACCCACAATCTGTCTTGCTGCTCCTAGATCTTTCATATCAAATGTCCTAGCCATCTGAGCCTTTAACCTATTGATCTCTATTATGCTTTTGCTTGCTAAAAGCATATCGTCAACATACAACACTAAGATAATGAACATGCCATTACTTAATTGCTTAAAGTAAACACAATGATCATATTCACTTCTTATATAATTTTGACTCATCATGAAATAATCAAATTTCTTGTACCATTGTCAATGATTTCTTGAGCCTACAGACAAATTTCTTGTTGCAATTTTGAACAAACCCTTCCGGTTGTTCCATGTAGATCTCCTCATCTAAATCTCCATGTAAAAAAGTAGTTTTAACATCTAGTTGTTGTAATTCTAAATCAAGTAAAACAACTAATGCTAATACAATTCGAATTGAAAGAATTTTTACAGCTGGTGAAAATATCTCATGAAAATCAATCCCTGCTTTCTGAGAAAAACTTTTTGCAACCAGCCTTGCTTTGTACCTGTTCTCTATATCATCAACACCACTTTTCAATTTGTAAACCCATTTACATCCCACAGCTTTGCTGTCTTTAGGAAGTTCTACCGGATCCCATGTGCCATTCTTGATTAATGCCATCATCTCGTCCTTCATAGCTTCTTTCCACTTTTCACTTTTAGAACCTTCTACAGCTTCCTGATAGCATAAATGTTCATCATCATTATCGGTTAAAGCAATTGAAGTAACATAATCATCATACCTTTTAGGAGGACGTTTGATTCTTGTGGACCTCCTTAAAGATGTTTCTGGTACTTCCAAAATTTGTTGATTAATATCTGTAGGAATTTCTTCATGATCTCTATCGGAAACATGTTCATGATCTGCATCTGAAACATGTTCATGATCTGCATCTGAAACTTGTTCATCTTGACTATCATCAGTATTTGAACTGGTTTCAAACTGAATTTGTTGAAGCTTAGATACATTATCCTGTTTCAATTTATCATCTACATCTGGATTTTCTAGTGAAGTTTGATTAAATTTAACATCTTTATTAATGATGATCTTGTGAGTAGTAGGATACCACAATCTGTATCCCTTAGTCCCATCACCATATCCAACAAAGATATATCTTTTTGATTTAGGATCTCATTTAGAACGCTGATGTTTCGAAACTAGAGCATATGCATCACAACCAAAAACTTTAAGTTTAGAATAATCACAAGGATGACCTTTCATACCTCTTGAGGAATTTTTCACCCTATTGCAGTTGATGGTGATCGATTTATCAAATAGCAAGCTGTAGAAACCACTTCTATCCACAATTCCTTTTGTAAATTGGCGTTACTAAGCATACTTCTTGCTCTCTCTAAAAGAGTCTTATTTATGCATTCAACAAATCCATTTTGCTGAGGAGTATATACAATGGTTTTATGTCTTTCGATCCCAACATCCTTGCAATAATTATCAAATTCCTTTGAAGTAAACTCACCACCATTGTCAGTTCTTAAACATTTAATGGTTCTTCCAATGACGTTTTCAACTAATGCTCTAAACTGTTTGAAAACTGTAAATACATTAGAATTATTCTTTAACATGTAGACCCACACTTTTCTAGAGAAATCATCCATAAAATATACAAATTATGACGATCCTCCATATGAGGTTGTAGGAGATGGACCCCAAACATCAGAATGGATATAATCAAGGATTCCCTTACTAGTATGTTTTCCAGTTTTAAACTTATGCTTGCTTTGTTTCCCAACAGACAATGTTTGCAGAAATATAACTTAACAGACTTTAATTTAGGAAGTAACTTATGATGAGATAAAATCTTTAAACCCGTTTTACTCATATGGCCCAACCTTTGATGCCATAAACAAATACAATTACTATCGTTTTCAGATATTGTAGAAACATGATCTGACTCTGTTCTTCCTTCTAACTGAAAAATATTTCCAACCTTCTTTGCTTTCATTACTAGTAAAATTCCTTTATAAACTTTCATTACTCCACCTTGAATAAAAGTTCTATATCCATTAGTTTCTAGTACTCCTAGAGAAATGAGGTTTTTTCTTAATTCAGGGACATGTCTTACATCAGTTAGAATTTTATTTGCCCCATCAAACATTTTAAGATGGATGCTTCCAATTCCCACAATGTTACATGTGATATCATTTCACATGTAAGCTACTCCATCATTGATTGATTTATAAGTTTTGAACCATTCTCTATGAATGCACATTTGATTTGATGCACCAGAATCTAACAACCAATGTTGATCATGATTAGATGAAGTAACTGACAACACTTCATCGCTCATACCTGAAATGGATGCCGAACCTGTATCTATCGTGTTTGCTTCTTTCTTCTCTATCGAAGAGTCTTCTTTGGATGTTTGTTGTCTCTTCCAACAGTCCTTCTTCAAATGTCCCGATTTTCCACAAAACCAGCACTTTACCTTACTCTTCTTCCCTTTCGATTTTGAACGCGAGTCATTGTGTTTACTGAAGCGTATTTCTTTAGAATGACCTATGACCATCATTGCTTCTGATCTAGAGGTTTCTGAATTTGGCCTCCTCCCTATCTCTTCGGACAACAGAGCTCCAACAACATCATCAGATTCAAGGGTTTATGATGAACTAAAACTTATTGAAGTAACAAAATGATCCCATGACTCGGGCAACAAGCATAACAAAGTTATAGTTTTATCTTGTCATTCAAATTTTACTTCTATACTTTCTAACTGCACCAAGAGTGTATTAAAGGTATTCAAATGATCAGTAATAGATGTACCTTCCTTCATGTGCAAACTGTACAACTGTTGCTTCAAAAGAATCCTATTGGTTAAGGATTTTTTCATGTACAGCTTCTCAAGCTTTGTCCACAAACCAACAACAATTTTCTCTGACACAATGTTAAACAAAACATCATCCGCCAAACACAGTCGAATGCCGCTCAATGCTCTTTCATCCAATTCACTCCATTCATCATCTGTCATGGTGTAAGGATGTTTGGATTTTCCCAACAAAGCCTTCGCCACGCCTTGCACAAGTAGATCATACATCTTCACTTTCTAGATCTCGAAGTTGTTTTTGCCACTGAACTTCTCGATCTCAAAACGAGCACTTTGAGTTTTCACCATGTTGTAACAAACAAAATCTCCAATTCCAACTTTTTAATAAATGAAGTTTTTATTTAAAAAATGCCTTTACTTTATAATAAAATGCCTTTGCTGTACCATGTGATGGCATATTACAATTTAAAAAAAAAAAACAAAATTGCAGTTTTACCAAAGAGAAAGGGGCTTGGCGCTACTCGACGGCGGAAGATCCGCGCCACAAAAAAAATTGATGCAAGGCACGAAATTGGCGTGATTAATCCTTGCGTTTCCACACCAATTGGGGTTTTGGCATGCTGGGGTGACTATAACGTTTAAAACCGCACCAATTGGCGCGACTGTTCCTTAATAAACCAACCAAACCTTTCCTTTAGCTCAAAATTGGTGCGACTATTCATGACGAAACTGCGCCAATGACACAGCTCCACGTTCCTCCTTCCGCAGCAAACTTGGTGTCTCTATCACACGTACCAGCTCCAAAACATGGTCTGATACCAATTATTGGAGCAAAACAATGCGCAACGGAAATTTAAAAAAGGCATACACAACACATACAAAATCATAAAAAATAACACAAAGATTTAATGTGGTTCACCCAACCAATCTAGGGTACATCCATCAAATAGAGGCATCGGCAATCTTATTATTCAACAGAAGATTACAACAATTTAGTTCCTCACACACTCTCTTCACACCCCAATATCCTCTACGAGCTTATATTTTTATAGCTAGGAGTAGAAAACTGAATCATAAATTCTCTCACAACAAATATAGGATGTAATAACTCCTCCTCAAGAATAAATGGAGCTAATTTAGCAACAAATCCTATTGTTGTCACCTACATGAGATTTTTTCCAAATTTAATAAACAGCAAATATCAACATAAAATTAGCAAAATCAATAATGATTTTCCCTTGTTCTCAAATACTTTTGTCTGTTGATTCTGAAACAAGTTTAGGGAAGCGAAGCACACATTCTTCTGGCCTAAGGCTAAGAATAATAATAAATCCATTGAAATTTCTGAATAGGAGGCATTTTGAACCGCATTATGATCAAACCCTTATATTAAATTATAAGGGCATAAATGTAATTGATTCAAATACAAGCAACAAAATATGATATTTAAATATTAATAACAAGTCACTTAAATTTAATGAATGTACTGAAAGGCAATTTAACATAAAAGTTTTTCAACGACTAATCATAAATCTAAATGAATTTGTTCAAAGGCATTAAGAAAAACTTGGGCAATTATTTTGTTAAGAAATAATTAGCCCAAGGCTTCCCTAAATAAAATTTAAGTGGATATACTACTGTTAATTTTAATTTTTTAATATATTTTATCATTTATTAGTGGCTTAGATTGAAGGTGCTTGGAATATCTTTTTTCTGAGACATAGATCGAAGGCAGCGGTAGAAGGGAAAGCGAAGCATTTCATAAATAGATAAGATTCGATCATGAGTGGAATGTGGCCGATGGAATTGAATTGGCCCATCACGCTTGAACCATCATGACCTTTCAACGGAACTGCCTTTTACATGTCCTCACGCATGGAGAGTTCTATTGATAGATTGGGTGACCTCCTTCCTTCCCAAAGAGGCGATGTTATGATGGAAGAAGATGCGGCATAGATGAGACTCCTTGATAAGGTCGAAGCATCGTCTTGGGGTTGAGATTTATGTCCACACAAATCCAAAACAATTCTTTTCAAACCATTTTTCTGGATTTGAGCGAATACAACATCAGGGCCTCTCTATTTACTTGTTAACTTCGTTGATTTAAAGTTTGGATTTCTGCTTGACACATCATATTAATAAAATTCAAAAAAATACCTTCATAGATTTAAAGTTTACCTTCGTCTATTTAAAGTTTGGATTTCTGCTTGACACATCATATTAATAAAATTCAAAAAGGTACCTTCGTATATTTAAAGTTTGGGTGTTTGGTTGACACATCATATTAGTAAAACTAAAAGAAACCAGAAAAAATGGCCGCGAATTCTGAATAGAGAATAAACGCAACTCAAATCACACTATAATATTATTTATCATAATGGTTACATATATATAACACATAACACATTGATTTCGACAGATATAGATCATGACTCCAACTCGTTACATAAAAATCAACAACTTGAGAATTCACAATGCCAACTACACATCACATGGAAGCATTACTTCCAACACCCTCTTTTAATGGTTACATAGAAAACATATTACAACAACAATATGATATTTGTCACTCACATTCACTCTAGAATCTCACAAACACCGTTCTTTCTTCGCCACCACATCTTCAAGTTGTCACTTGAAGTCCATTTAAAACATAAACACCTTTGACTATTGTTGACGAACTTTGTACAATTGACCCTTCCTCACTACCCCAAAAAATAGCATAAATACTCAATATATCTATGGACATGCTTCCATCCTAGTATTATGCATCAAAATACATGCTTTAAGTTATATGTAATGACTTTATCCAATAGTCCATCATACAATTGACTTTTTTACTTACATACTTCCATAGTCAAAGAAATACCGTGTATCTCATGCTCTTGAAACCCTAAGCACAAAAAGGCCCATCAACATATAACAGAGTGACATAAACAAGTCAATGATGTGTTTGAGAACCATTCACTTGAAAGATGTTTTTCAACCCATTAACTTGTCTTTTACTTTTAAAAATAAAATCATAACAACTTTGCACACTAATTTAATTGAACAATAAAAAAGAAACCCAACAAATACCAATCTTCTACACATGAACCAAAAACAATATTACGCTGCCATTATGTGTGCTCACATTGAATCCATCAATGAGGAAGATGTCTTACCATCTTCATTGATATACCCACTTTAGAGTGTATTCAACAAGTGTTGCATGAGACTCTTCCAAGACCGGACAATCAAACACACTATCACAACTTGTTGTTTGAAGCTTTGACTGCTCAAAGGGAACCCACAAAGCAAAGATCCATAACTGTTTGGAAACTTGTTTCACACATCTATCGACTAAATAAGCATAGCAAAAAATCATCATTAGGTGGTCTCTGAAAAATGGTCTGCTGCTACCCAATTGAGAGCCATTTGACTCTAATCTATTGTAACTACATACTTAATCTGATTCGTTTTAACTGCATAGATCTCCATCTCGTCATCCATTAAATCATAAGCATCCTCTCCCACCGAAGTAGATGTTGTAATTGTTGTTGATATCGATTCCTAGGAATTTGTGCTCAAATCCTGACAAAGAAGCATTAACAAGAACCTGATTTGCAATTTTCACTCCACTTTGCGTCAAATTTTCCATACAGTTTTTCCATGAGGGAAAGTATAAAATTGAATCTACATGAAATGGTGGGATGCATACTTTCTCCATGTATACACTTGAATCTACAATAACTACGTTGATCAAGTCTATCAAAGAAGCGAACTAACTATCATATCCACAGAATCAACCATGCAGAGTAGTGAGACCAGTAGGAGTGCCATAGGGGGCATTCTTCCCTTATAATGAAACAGGTGATGAGAAACTGCAATGCTCACAGGAATTCGATCTCATCTTCAACAACTTACACATCTAACCTGAGATCATGGTCTCACATCAAATGACCAGATCCTTCCGTGAATTAGATATTTATGTGAATGCAAGCACATTCCAACAGAAGCGGTGAAATGACAAATCCCTTCATCACAATTCTGTCATATCTTGAATTGTTTGTAGCCACGTAGGGAATTACATTTCGCTCAAAATGGTTGCACATTTCTATCCCTTTCTTTTGGATGTCTTCCTTTCTTATAATAACCAACAAAGAATGTTTTCCCTTTACACAAACCTCTCCATTAGGATCATTTGGTCATAGGTCAAAGCAAGAATTTCCCCCTTTATTTGCGTCAAAATATAGGATATGATAGCTCCAAAAAATTCAAGTGAGTTATGATTCGAAACAACTGAGCGCAGAAGAACAAAAAAATTATTCACACAAAACACACAAGAAATAGAATGCAGTAATCTACTCTTACTATTTACACACTAATCCTATGGATGAACCCTCAACCCTCACATCTTTTACATTTTCCCGAGCCCTATCACTAGAGAGTCAGGCTTAGATGGGCTCTAATACCATGTGAGAAATCTAAAGAGAGTAGAAAGAGACTATGCATCACAACACAAATCACACTATAATATTATTCATCACAACAGGTAGATATATACAAGACATAACACACTGACTTCAACAAATCTAGATCATGACTCCAACTCATTACATAAGAATCAACAACTTCTAGAATGACGTTTAGGAATTCACAATGAGAATTAGAATGACGCTTGGGAATTCACAATGATAATTAGTTCCGGAGAATTCTCGGACTCTAATAACTACCCAAACTGACCCAAGGTTGATCCTAAGGATTAGTTACCTAACAGTCCCCCCTAAATCCTATGTGATGTACCAAATCCTAAGAAAGAGAGTTCAAAATGCATAAATTCATATTATCCAAGCGATGAATGTCTCTCAAAAAATGGTTTTTAAGGATTATCACAAACCAATACGGGAGAACTCAAGGTCTCAACCAACACCAACTCTCGAACCTTCATAGCAGTTCTCAGAACAAATAAAAATGTTGTTTTAAGGTGACCACAAACTCTGAACTATCACAGCAGTTACTCAAACAATTTGAAACATGGAAGTGCTCAATCAAATCGATCAACTCAACTCTAACTCAAGCTCACTTGACATCTCAAAGTCGAACCTCTAGGAGACCATCAACTATTCCCTTCTTGTTGAATACAAGGTAAGAAGTACCCTTCATCACTGCAAGGCTAGTCCTTACTCTAGAACATATTTTTCAATATGCCATGTAAATCTTCTTGGTTGTTTTCGTCCAATCCCAACCAAAATCCATCTGAAATTTACCTTCTCTCTTCTAGTTGTCTTCTTTTTGGAACTTCTATTTGTATGATGATTTCGCTTTCCACAATTGTCACACGGGTGAAGATCAAAACACCAATATTTCACATGTCCAACTCTGTTACACTGTTGGAATCTATCAACTTGTTATGGGACAACGTTGCCCATAAATCCAACACTTCGGAATTGTATAGCTTTAGAAAAATCTAGAATGTGAAAAGATACATCCAGAATATCCTTCTTGTATCCTAAACCAATTCTTTGTTTATTGTGTGTAATCTCTTCGCATGGTGTTATGAAAGTTTTGGGAGTAACAAGCTTCTCATAACAACTTTCAGTTCCATCTAGATTTTCTTTGGAAACCACAGCATTACTCTAAGCATTTTATGGTTGATGATTAGGCTCAAATAAACTCTTATTCTTAATTAGAACAGGTTCAAAAATATTCTTTTGTCATTCATTTAATTCATCTCATTGAAATTGGGGCTCTAGCTCTAGGAATTCAATTATGCTTTTGGCATTTTCGAAATTTTATTGAATGACAAAGAGTGTGTCCTTCATGAATTGGACATAGTTATGAATAGTAGATGACATTAAATTGTTCAATAACTATAGCAAGTCATCGAGTTTGGCCATTTTCTCGAGCAATCAACTTTGAAAAAAGGATATCCGCTACCACCGAAAATGCATCCATTGCAAAAAAATTTACAATGATTTAAGTGGGTGTCAAGTTCAACAAAGAATGCACTCGTTTAGAACATAATTTCAAAAAATAAGAAGATAAAAAATGTTATAGCATTGCTACAAATAAAATGTCTTCTTCTTATCATAATTTCCAGAAAAATATCTTTCAAAATTATCTCTACAAAAATTTGAACTTGAAACCTTCAATAGACCAAACAACTATATAAACGTTTCTAACCACAATTCCCTTTTGTTTTCTTGTTTTTATAGTCCTAACTTAACAAAATTAAACATTAAAACTTGATCAACTTCTTGTAGCTACCTCTGGATTGTAGCAACAGTGAAATTCTCGATTTGAGAAGAATATCTTCTAATTAATTTCTAATTAATTCTTTGGCAACATGGTACTCCTGATAGCCTTAATCCATGTTTGCGAACATTCTTTGACATGATTTTTTACCGAGTCTAGTTTTTATTCAAATACTTCAGCACAATTATCATTCCTTCTTCAAGAGCTTGACAACTTGTGGAAACCATCGAAAACAAAGCTTGTGGAAATCATCGAAAACACAGTGAATGAAAAAAAATTGTTTAGACAGAATTTCCAGATAGTTGAGCTAGAACACAACCATGGTTGTGAAAATTTGGATCACTTGTAAAACTTCCAGATGCAAAAGATATAATTAGAGTTTAAAATAATCGCTTTGAAATCACCCCCTCGTCACTCTTTCTCCCTTTCTAGAGCCACCATAAAAAAAAAAAAAAATTGAAGCATCTAAATGAACAACAAAAATTAAAAAATTATGAGAAGTATGGGGCGAAGAGGATGGAAATGAGATAATCAAAGCACAAACGACATTGTTTCATCCTTCAGCCTCTAGAATCAAACACCAATGCTCAAATAATCTCTGCACTCCATTATTCACTATTCAAAAAACAGTAATTTGAATATTAATTTCTCACTAGGATTATTTTAACTTTTTTGATATTTGCGGCCTTCTTCCCACTCATGGCCGAGTCTACAAACTTCTAATTTTAACTGAACTATCACACCTTCACTTTGCATTTGAATCCTCCTGCTAATTTGGTTCTAATCCCCCTCCTCTAATTCATCTGAAGGGAAATGATCCAGCGGTGAAAATTCATGCATAAATTTCTGACTTCAAAAACTTTTGCAGTGCTTCACCAATTCAAATATCAAAAGTCTCGAAGATCTTGAAATTTAACTTCTTTCTTTGTTCATAATCTGATCGAAAAGAATGCAACTAGTTATTTTTTACACCAATCCAATGCATCTTGACCAACATTCGTTACAATTACAATTGTTTACAAATTATTATTTTAACACCAACAATCGAGGGAGAATAGTCAGCTTTTCTCTAGGAGTCTCAACTTCTAGTAATCCGATATCTAACCTAATATGCTCCACGGTCAACTCTTCAAACATCCATAGTCAACTCTTCCAATAAAAACTTATTCTTTTCAGGAGTTCTTATACTACAAAAAGTGTGTATTTGGTTTATAAAATCATGTGTTTAATCAATCATTAGGTCAACAGATATCATACACATGAATCAAAAAATAAAAAGACACAATCGATTTCTAAATAGGAATTCTGTTATCTAATACAACACGCCCTAGTTTCCTGAGTCGTACATATATTTTTTATGTGGGTGACATGAGCGAATTACTCAGTTAGATTCAGGACAAGCCCACCTATTGGGAATTTTTGATAATTCCAAACAAAAACTGAACAGAGAATGGTGCTCTATTTTTACACAGGATCTTAATACAGGGAAGCTAAATTTGATTTCTGAAGAACAGAGTTTCACACACTCATAAAAACATTGTATTCATTAATAAACCTGTTACAAAAGTATCTTCCTCGTAACAGAGGGATTCACCAAGAACTTCCAGTTCCATACAAAAAAAAATTACTCTGTCTCTTCTGGGAATTTTACACTCTGTGTAAAAATAAAACTTACATTTACTACTGTAAAAATCTCTTACATTCACTCGCTGATTCTATTGCATTTCATATGCAACTACAAAAAAAAATCACTTGAGCTGCTGCACATTTTACTTTGCAGATGTTCAACATCGTATTAAACAAAAAACAAAAACTCAACGTTCAGGCTGTTGCATATAATACCTTCCGTTTTCACTCAACAAACACAAACTTGTTTGCACTGCGTGCTCCACTTCTTCATTTTAATGAACAACAAAACAAATATTACACTCACGCTGATGCATGCTCCCTTTCTCAACAAAAAACCACACACACACTGTTGCGTGCTTCCCCTTGTATTTCCTTAAAAGAAAAAAATTACCCACGAGCTTTTGGACTTCTATATATTACATTGCGTATTTTTTTAACAATAAAAAAATGACCATATGTTTCTTTTAATTTTGCCATACTTCCGTGCATAATAAAAAAACATTAAAATTGAAACTTCTACCTACATTTACGAATCACATTAAACTTCATTAATTACTTTCCTAGAGGTCAAAATCAAAAGAATTTCGCTTCACGCAATGTCATTTGCTGCAGGCCTGAATGCGTCTTTGGTTTCAATCAACGGACACCAACCAACCTTTCAATCGGACGACTGACGCTCGATCAAACCACACGACCTTTACGCTTTTGGAAAAATGTTGTTTTCAAAACTTCTTGTGGACACACATCAGCTGGCGTACTGTATCACTTCCCCTCCGGAGAATACCACTTGCTAAGTGAAATCGGTGCGATAAAACTGGTCGATTTGGCCTGCAATAAATATGCACAGTTGGAATTACATTTCAATGCTCCCCTTTAATTTCAACTGTTGGGTTATCAGTCATACCCAAACATTTCCTCAAAAATTCAAAAATTTTATGTCTATTCATATCAGCTTTCCTTTCATCGCTCTCACTGTTGTGCTCAGGCACTCTAATCAATCTCGAGCCACAAAATTGTGCTTGGTTATTGTTCTAGAGAATAAGAGTACTGTGCTTGCACCTGACTATATCCATTGGGACATGATCTGCATTTGTGATTTCTGGGAAAATCAGTGGGTCATTTGCTCTAACTTCCTTAGATGTTCCTTCAGATGTCATAGCAGCTGCAAAAGTATTCTGATCATCATGTAATATCCTCTTTCTCTCTACCTCAGACAAGATTTCCAACCTTTACATCTCCAAGCTATCCTGCAACCTTTTCTTCTATGCTCTTATGGCAGATTTAATTCCATATCTTTCCCTTATAAGAATATCTTCAAATGACTTCAATTCCTTTCTCCCATTCATGGGTTCTATCCATTTCCTATCCTTAATAGCATCTTAGAAATGAATAGGGTCATCAACATGACAATATAAAGCAAATAAAGAATTCATACCTTCATCATAAATGTCACTTAAATTTCTGAACTTCTTACCTCTTTCATTCGGTGTGCAAGTGCTTGAAGAAGCACTTGAATTTCCACCTTGTTGTGTGTTGTGTGCTTGGAGAAGCACTTTCATTTCTCCTCAAGGGTGTCCCTTATTGCCCTTGTGTTGGTGCTACTGTTTGGGGATGTATTTCAGCCATCTCCTCATCATCTTCATCATGTGACAAAGAGTTTTTAACATTCATTGTTTTCTCTATGCTTCCATCCCAAGCTTCCTCCTCAATGAACTGAACATCTCTACTCACAAAAAAATTCTTGGTGGATGGGTTATACAACATGTAAGCTTTGGATTCCTTACTGTATCCAATGAAAATACATTTCTCCCCTTTGTTGTCTAACTTCTTCCTTAGCTAATCTGGAATGGTGCATAAGCCACACATCCAAAAACTTTCATGTGGGTGACTCCTTCCTTTCTCCCACTCCATGCTTCTTCCAGCATTCTGTTCATGAATGATTTTGTAGGGCATCTATTCAAAATGTATGCTGCACAATATACAGCTTCAGCCCAATAATCATTTGGCAAATTCTTTTCCTTTAACATACTCCTTGCCATATCCATGATTGTCTTATTCTTCCTTTCAGTAACTCCATTTTGTTGGGGAGTGTACCTAGTGGTAAATTGTTTATGAATTCCATTTTCTCTACAAAAACGTAGAGATTCTTTGGAGATATACTCACCTCCTCTATCAGTTCTTAGAACTTTGATATGCATCCCACTATGGTTTTCTACAAGTGCTTTCAAATTGCAAAATTTTTCAAACACTTAATTTTTGTTCTTCAGGAAATAAACCCAAGTTTTTCTAGTGAAATCATCAATGAATGTTAGTATATAGAGGTTGCCTGCAAGTGATGGAGTTTGCATCAGTTCACATAAATCTAAGTGGACAATCTCTAAGGGTTCTTTTTCCCTTATGCTTTTCCCAGATGGAAAACTTTCTCTGTGTTGTTTCCCCAAGATACAACCTTCACAAAGGTTGTCCGGTTTCTCTATCAATGGTAATCCTCTTACCATTCCCTTTCTACTCAACAGGTTAAGACCTCGAAAGTTGAGATCTCCAAATCTCAAGTGCCACAACCAACTTTTATCATTTGGTTCGCTTTGGAAAGCCTCTTGTGTAACTGCTGCAATTTGTACTCCATCTTTTAATTCAACTTTTATCGTGAGAGGGAACATCCTGTTCCTTGTCATTTTTACTTCAGCAATACATTGTTTGTTGGGTTTTCTATCCATGATGGTACAAACATCATTCTCAAAGAAAACATTGTACCCCTTTTGAACAAGTTGTCCAATACTTAAGAGGTTACATTTCATTCGAGGAACATAATAGACGTCTATTATGGTTTTCTTTTCACCTTTCTTTGTTAAGATATTTACTTCTCCTTTCCCCATAACAGAAACTTTACTATCAGTCCCAAGTGTGACTTGTGACTTCACACTCTGATCTAACTTAGAAAACAGGGCTATGTTTCTTATCGTATGGTTACTGCAACCAGAGTCTAGAAACCATATATCATCACTCTTTGTTTCAACCATATTACAAGCTAACAACAAATTATCTTGGCTGATATTTTCTCTAGTGAAATTTGCACTAGATCTATTATTCATATCATGCTACTTCCTTCTATATTCATTTGAATAATTCCCATATTTTTTACAATAATAACATTGGACATTGGATTTTTCATACCTTTGTCCTTGAGCATGATGTTGTCCACTTTGTTGACTGCTGCCTTGGCCTTGGTTCTAATTTGGATTGCTGCCTCTTCCTTGAGTGTTTGTTGGACTGTTTCTTCCACCTCTATTTTGGCTCCTGCCTCTTCTTCTCTTGTTTCCTCTGCCTTGACCTCTTTCTCTTCCAAAAGACATGTGGGTCTTAAAGGCATGTTATAGAGATGAGTTTTCATTTCTACTCAATCTCTGCTCATGTATTATCAGTGATGCATGTAGTTCATCAACTGAGAAATTTGTGAGATATTTTGTCCCTTCTATGGTGGTGACAATTACATCGAACTTTGAGGGTAGGACCCTCAATAGTTTCTCCACAATCCTCCTTTCTTCAAGAATCTCTCCATGAGACCTTATCTATGTGACTAGACCAATTACTTGTGTGAAGAATGAGTCAATATTATCTAACTCCTTCATGCATAGATTATCAAAATCTCTCCTCAGCAACTGAAGTTTTTTTGTCTTCACTTTCTCCATGCCTTGATATGCTATCTTGAGAGTTTTCCATGCTTATTTGGATTTCTTGGCTGCTACTATCCTTGGAAACACACTCTCATGCACTGCTTGATATAAGAAGAAGAGGGCTTTAGAATCCTTCTTCTTATAGCTCTTCAACTGTTCTTTCTCTGCCTGAGTTAAATTATTAAACTCATTTTCATCTGCTGGTTCTTCAAAACCATCCTCAACAAATTCACATAAGTCTTGTGAGGTAAGCAGGGCTCTCATAGTTATTGCCCAATAGTCATAGTTTTTCCCATTAAATAGTGAGAGCTGAGTATTACAAATACCGATGCTAGTGCTCGTGATGGAGCCAACCATTCAAACTATGCTTCAAAATACTTGAGTGTGTATTTAAAAATCATTGATTATCTTCAACAGTTACACAAAAAAAACTTGAGAAATACCTTAGATCTTTCTTGAGTGAGTCTTCACTCTGCTAGAGAAGCTGGTGCAGCAGGAAATCCTTCCTTCAACTTCTTTGACACCTTCAAAGTGTCTGGACAAGCTTTGATACCATGTTGGGAATTTCTGATAATTCCAAACAAAAATTGAATAGAGAATGGAGCATCTCTTACATTCACTTGCTTATTCTATTGCATTTCATATGCAACTACAAAAAAAATTCACTTGCACTGCTGCGCATTTTACATTGCAAATGTTCAACAATTTGTATTAAACAAAAAACAAAAACTCAACCTTGCTGCTGCGTATAATACCTTTAGTTTTCACTCAATGAACATAAACTTTTTTGCACTGCATGCTCCCCTTCCTCATTTCAATGAACAACAAAACAAATGTTATAGTCACACTGTTGCGTGCTCCCTTTCTCAACAAAAAAACCACACACACTGCTACGTGCTTCCCCTTGTATTTCCTTACCAAAAAAATTACCCACGGATCTTTTACACTTCTACATATTACATTGCTTATTTTTTTTAACAATTAAAAAAATGACCATAAGTTTCTTTTAATTTTTTCACACTTCCATGCATAATAAAAAAACATTAAAATTGAAAATTCTACCTCCATTTACGAATCACATTAAATTTCATTAATTACTTTTACTGGCTGTCAAAATAAAAAAACTTTCACTTCATGCAATGTCATTTGCTGCCGGCCTAAAGGCAGCTTTGGTTTCAACCAAAGGACACCAACCAACCTTTCAATCGGACGACTAATGCTCGATCAAACTGCTTGTGGACCTGCGTTAGCTAGGGTACTGTATCCTGCCCCTCCTGAGAATACCACTTGCTTAGTAAAAGCGGTGCGATAAAACTGGTGGATTTGGCCTGCAATAAATACGCGTAGTTGGAATTACATTTCAACACCACAGTGTTGCTTAGTGCAACAATCTCTCAATCGTAACAACGTTCAGTGCAGCAATCGCTCAATCAGAACAAGGCAGGTCACCGCGTTTCTCGCTGCAATAATATCTCAACGGGCACAATTCATCACATCTCAATGGGTGCCTTCAAACATCTTCATGCATTGTTATATCACACTTGGAGACAACAAGACAAAGGTGAAGTGATCAAACGCTGCGCATTTCTTGGTATTTAAGAAAATAGTTTTATAAAACCATTTTACCAACCACGAGCACAACAACAACACCATGAAACATTTCATTTATGAAGAATGGAAGCAACTGCATGAGTTTTGTTAGTGGATCCAAAAGTCTCATACATGTTTCTACTACAATAGGTAGTCCTCCTGGGCACAATTCATCACATCTGAATGGGTGGTTCAAATATCTTCACGGATTGTTAGATCACGCTGGGAGAGGACAAGACAAAGGTGAAGTGATCAGACGGTGCACATTTCTTGGTATATAAGAAAATAGTTATATAAAACCCTTTTACCAACCACGAGCACAACGACAACACCATGAAACAATTAATTTATGAAAACTAGAAGCAATTGCATGAGTTTTCTTAGTGGATCCAAGAGTCTCGTACATGTTTCTACTACAATAGGTAGTCCTCCTGGACACAATTCATGACATCTCGATGGGTGCTTGAAACATATTAACGCATTGTTAGATCACGCTTGGAGAGGACAAGACAAAGGTGAAGTGACTAGATGATGCGCATTTCTTCGTATTTAAGAAAATAGTTTTATAAAACCCTCTTACCAGCCACGAGCACAACGAAAACACCATGAAACAATTCATTTATGAAAAATGGAAGCAACTGCATGAGTTTTGTTAGTGGATCCAAGAGTCTCGTACATGTTTCTACCACAATAGGTAGTCCTCCTTCGATGCACAAATAGGCATTAATAAACAATATCCAAGGTTGGCATGAACAACAAATCCCAGTTTACCAACATTTCTTGGAAAATTTTCAAGGGTCAGAATATTAAAACATAGACATATGATGGATGCATAGAATCCAATAATTGATTAGTGATCCATCATACTACCCGACTACAAACAATCCTGACAGGTAACTTGTCCCTAAAATAAACTTATTTCCAAAAAATCATTTAAAAACTGATGAACACTTGTTCACGCTCTCAAATCCCACTTTAAAATTCTTATGTGATGCCACACATGGAATGAGTTTAAAACATCTTACTAGACAGACTTCTTATTCTCGTTAAAGATAGGCTCGTTAAGCCGCAATGCGTTGGTCGAGAATCTCTTCTAAGATTTCTTGCTCAATGTTTTTGATGGACACAAAGCTAGTGGCACAATTCAGCAGGGTGGATTAGCTATCCACTTTGATACCATTGTAAAACATATATATTGGAAATCAAATGTAAATTAATCAATCTCAAATAATGAAGTATAATGTTTACATATTAATACACATAGAAAATAGTTGAATTAGTTCATGGGAATTCTTGTATTCCAATAACTATCCAAATAACCCAAAATTAATCCTTATAATTAGCTATCTAACCATGAAAACATTACTTCCCACAAAATTAATAAGACGTTACTTCCAAGAAAATTAATAAGACGTTACTTCCAAGAAAATTAATAAGAGAAACTAAGTTGTTTATTCATTGAATTGAAGGTTAAAATGTTCATGGAAATGTGGAATGAAAATAAAGAGTCTAGGGAATAATATGAAAAGAGAAAATTGATGGCGGGCAATCAACAGAATCTCTCTCATACCAATGTTAGAGATAGCTACAGAAGCAAATAGTAGACTTCATAATTTCCAACTTTTTAGAAATATCGTTGTTTTATAAATCGGTTGCAATGTGTGAGACGTATATAATATATATAAAAATTAATAAATATAAATAAATTATACCTAAACTCTTTATTTTCATTACACATTTCCATGTACTTTTAAACCTGCAATTGAATGAACAAAAGAAATTAATTTCTCTTAGTATGTAAGAAATCGTTGAAGAAACAAAAAATAAAAGTAAGATTTACCTCAAGTCTTGACCTATTCTCCAAGTCGGAAACAATGTGATTTTCCTTCTAGAAATTAGATATCGCATCATCCCTTACGGCCCGCAGTTGCAAAGAAAGCTCATTCTAAAGGAAAAGAGGTCGTGAAGATTACAAATATCGAATATAAATAATGACTTCGATTAAATTGCATTGTAGAATTAAATTCCATTGGTATGGTTCGAAACTTATGTTTTGATATAGACGAATACGTAGTTGATCTAGAAATGGAGAGAGGTGGTCAATGGAAGAATTATAGAATTGGATATCTTCCTCTAGATATCGAATTTGATAATCAATTTCCCACAACATTCTTTTCTTTCCAAATATCTTTTAATTTCCTCTTCAGGTTCCAATATTCAAGGCTCAAAAATTGTCCTCTTGATTTCTCTGGATTTTTTATCTGTTTCAGCATGTGGTTCTCTTCTGCCAGTGTATTGCGCCCTCCCTTAATTGTGCCTCTAGTTTCTTCACCTGCATAAAAAAACATAGGAAGATAGCGGTCACTATGCATTTAAATATTTAGTAGAATCAATCTTCAAGGAGATTTGTAGCAAAAATGAAGGTGCCATACTGCTTCATCAATCTCAGCCTCATATCAGAAAATATTACCGTTTTTGTTGGCATCTTTGGGGACTCTTACATTATTGAATTGAAATTCAACTCCGATAACCTTTTACTTATTTCGTTGCACTACTCCTCGTATGATTTTTCCTGATCGAAGAGGATTTATTTTCTCCAGAATCTCCCTCTTCTATGTCTGCAATGAAGTAACTAGAGCGAGCGAGCCCATATTGTTATAGTTGAATATATTAATAACATAAAACTTGTTTATATATGATGATAGACAATTACGAAAAATAAGATATTTTTTCCCTTTTGGCTTTGTCATTTATTTCGGCTCAAGCAATTCCAAAAATTCGTATGCAACAAAATAAAATTCCTGTTGTTGCTCGGAGCTTGATTTCGTGGCCATTTGTTGGGTTCTTTTTTTAGTTTTAATAATACGATGTGTCAAGCGAAAACTCAAACTTTAAGTGGACCAAGGTACCAAGTAAACAGAGAGGCCCTAGCTCTACTGATGATGTATTCACTCAAATCCAGAAAAATGGTTTGAAAATATTTGTTTCATATTTGTGTGGACATCAAACTCAACCCCAAGGCGATGCTTCGTCCTTATCAAGTAGGAGTCTCATTTATGTCACATCTTCTTCTATCATAACATCGCCACTTTGGGGAGGTGAGAGGTCACTTAGTCTCTCCATATAACGGTCCATGCACGAGGACATGTAAAAGATAGTCGTGATTGTTTAGGCGCAATGGTCTAATTCAACTATGGTCCAATGTCATATTCTGACAAAGATTGTCTCATTTTGAAAATCAACCATGGTCAACCATTGTCAATCATGGTCAATGATCGTTAATAACCATGGTCGCATTATGGCAAAGATTGTTTGATTGTTCAATGTCACATTGTATCAACCATGATCAACCATGGTACAACATCGCATTGTGACAAAGGTTCTCATTAAGAAAATCAACCATAGTCAACCATGGTCCAACATCGCATTATGACAAAGATTATCTCAATGTGAAAACCCATCATGGTCAACCATGGTTCAACGTTGCATTGTGACAAAGATTGTGTCACTATAAAAATCAACCATGGTCAACCATCATCCAACGTTTCATTGTGACAACAATTGTCTCAATATGAAAATCAACCATGGTTAACCATAATATCAGTAATATAAATCCCTAGGGTTTATAATACCAATCTCTTGTGTCACTAATCTAAGGGTTCATATCCCTAGGGTATAATATTATTGATAGGTTTATATTACTAATCCTTGGTTTAATATAAATCCCTTAGATTTATAATCCACTGGGTTTATATTATAAATTCCATGGCCTTATAACATTAATCATGGGGTTTATATTCCTAGGTTTAATATTCAACCATGGTTAACCATGTTCTAACATCGCATTGTGACAATGATCCTCTCAATATGAAAGTCATTTATGGGCAACCATGGTCAACCATCACATTCTCACAAATATTGTCTCAGTATGAAAATCAACCATGGCCAGCCATGTTTGTTTTAGGGTTTATAATATTTATCTAAGGGTTTATATGCCTTGGGTTTTCAATATTAATCCTTTGAGTTTTTGGGCTTTTAATATTAATCCCTTGCATTTATTAATGTCTTAGGTTTATAATATCAATCCTTTAGGTTTATCAATGTAAGGGTTCATATTCCTAGCATATAATATTGTTGATAGGGTTTGTAAATAATCCTAACGTTTAATATAAATCTTTTGGGTTTATAATGTATTAGGTTTATAATATAAATTCCTTGGGATTATAATGTTAATCATGGGGTTTATATTCCTAGGGTTTAATATTAAGTTAAGGGTTTACAATATTAATCGGTCATGCTTATTAATTTTGAGGGTTTATAATATTTATCTTATGGTTTATATAGCTTGGGTATATAATATTAAACCCTTAGGTTTAATATTATTCCATTGGGTTTATAGTCCCTTGACTTTTTAGAATTAAATCCTTATGTTTATTAGTACCTTGGGTTTATAATATCAATACATTAGGTATTAATCTAAGGGTTCATATTCCTAGGGTTTAATATAATTTCCTTTTCTTTATAATCATGGTCAATAATGGTCAAGCATGGCCCAACATGACATCCTGACAAAGATTGTCCCAATATGAAAATCAACAATGTTCAACCATCATCAACCATGGTCATTCATCATCAGCCATGATTAAATGTCACATTATGACAAATATTGTCTTTATAAAAATCAATCATGGTCAGTATGAAAATAAACCATGGTCAATTATGGTCAACCAAGTTCCAATGTCGCATTGTAACAAAGATTGTCTCAATGTAAAAGACAACCATGGTCAACCTTCATCAACCATGGTCAAGCGTGCTTAATAATTTTCCACAATGGTCAACTATGGTCCAATGTCGCATTGTGACAAATATTGTTTCAATTTAAAAATCAACGATGGTCAATGATTGTCAATCATGGTCAATTATCTTTAATAACCATGGTCATGACATTCTTTCAACCATGGTCCAACATCTCATTGTGACAAAGATTTTCAATATGGAAATCAACTATGGTCCAACCTCGCATTATAACAAAGATTCTCTCAATATGAAAATTAATCATGGTCAACCATGGTCCAACATCACATTGTGACAAAAATTTTCTTCCTATGAAAATCAACCATGCTTAACCATGGTAAATCATGGTCAATGATCGTCCAATGTTGCATAGTGATGACCATAGAAAATTTTATGGGTGAATTTTATCCCATGGGAAAAATTTAAGGGGTTTTGTATTTTGGAAGAAAAAATTCTTTATATTGCACCTGTTTTTTATAGTTTGCCGAAAAATTATTTAAAAAATAAATAATTATCATAATTTAACTATGAAATATAAAGGATCTAAATATTCAAAGCCTGAAATTCACCTTTTTTTCAGTGGCGTTTGCTTCATTCATCCCCGATTTTTATGAAAGCAGGTGGGGTTTGCTTCAATCAACCCCACTTTCCAGGGATGCAGGTGGGTGGTTTTCTTCCAATCACCAAATTTTTAGGAATGACAACGCTACAATTGTTGGATTCACAAGTTTGGTTTGAAAATCAAAGGTAGGGTTGAATTCACAGGTTTGGTTTGATTGTTCTCTATAAGAAAAAACTATGTGTTTGATTGAGTCTTCATAGTGGGCAGAGTGATAGAGTTGGATGATGGCCACTTGCTCCTATGTTTCTCTTTTTCCCTATTGCTCAATCTACAAGTGTACTCTTGTATCAAAGGAGGGCGTGATCATGCACCCATATTCAAATTTGTTGTTAATTTCAATGGAGAGGTATTTGAGATCCCAAACTATTGGAACACATTGAGACAATTTGAATTGTCACTGGAGAGGGGGCACTTAATACTCTTTTATAGAGAGTCCCTTCTTGAGCTCTTGCTGCAAGAATCCTGGCATGGATTTTGTTTTGGTGGTGTTTTGAAACCTATATTCTAGATGGTCTATTGGCTTTGATGGTGAGCACATGTGGTTTAAATAGGATGATATGGGCCATACAAAATTTTGTTTCAAGAGATATCTCAGATAGCAAGAGAAAAACTACCTATGAATACTATTGTGCGGTCTAGTCTAGGCCATCTTCCCTATTTTACTTGCACCATGGAGTTATGGAATGGAATTGTAATAATGAATTTAAGAATGTATTGAGACATTCCTTTCACATTATGTCTCTATGGTTAGCTTTGTTGTATTTACATGACAAACTATGTCGATTAAATTGGAAAAAACGTATCCCAGTCGCCTTTACAATTTTCTAATTTTTGTTTTTGTTGTAGTTTCAATGGATTTACTAGATATTTTTTGAGATAAAAGTCACCATTATGTTATACTAACAATTTTACATACTGAATTACCTGGACTTAGAGAGTAGATGGTAGTTGTATGACTTTTCATAATTGATTGTATTGGCACTTGCATACAAGCATGTAGTTGATTGATAAGGGTCAAGGTGGCGCCAATGTTAGTTTTTTCTAATACCATGGAATATGGTGGAACACTTCATTGTGCATGTTGATTTGATTTGTTTCATCCATTGTTGAAATTATATAGAATATTAATCCAAATTTTATGGTATTTTCACCTTATTTATTTTACTGGAATATCGGTCAATAAATTCATAAATATGATGCTTACCTTTTCATTTTTTTTGCATGAATATTTAAATACGTTATTTACAATTGTAGATTGAGTCCAACATTGGGTATGTAGGCAAAAAATGGATAGAAATATCCTTACTAAAGGCTTATGTTCCTATATCATCATTTCTTCAGGTTAATTTCCAATGTTTCTTCTTTTTGGAAAATTATATATTTACAAATATGATTTAAGTTTATTTGATAGATATTATGATGTATACAACATCCATTCCATTGGTAGGCTGAGAAAGAATCTGGCACAAACCTACTTTCTCAATATCTTCTAAGTCTGCGACAAAGAACTGAAGAACATAAAGCTAGTTTGCAAAAATCTAGGTTAGTCTCTTTTTTGTGGTGAGAAATTGGTTTCAACATCAATACATTTGAAATGTCTAATGGAATCAACTCCAAGTCATTTACTATCATTCTCTTTTCTCCAGTGTTCACTTTTCCAATGAAGAAACCAAACACTCGGAAAAGGGAATCTCTATGGCTAGTGGTGAGGATGACTATGGTGACATTGAAGAGGGTACTAAAGTATTCAGCAAGGATTGGCTACTTGAAAAGAAGTCAAATAGGTGAGAAAACATGTTTGTTTTATGGTAAAGGTACTATTGGTTATCTTCTAAATGGTTTAGATTCCACAATATTTGACTCACAGATCATTTATTATATAAGAAGACAAATGAATAGATTGTTAAATAGTTGCCAATCCTATTTTCGATCCGACATGAAAAACAACCCAGAATAAATATCTAGTCAAATCCATGGACCATGTCTAGAAGGAATGTCTAATGAAAATTCTCTTTCATATTGTCTCAGAGAGAGGATACCTCGAATTCCATAATGGTAGCCAAATCTCATACATATGGTGCAAAGGCTAATGAAGAGTATCGTATTGTAGAAATGCTAGAATTCTCTTTGGATGAAGAGGATTATAAAGGTCTTAGTGATTATGTAGATGATGGTCAAGACCTAGGAGATCAACCATCTAATAAAAAATGAGAGAGAAATAAAGGAAAACCAAAAAAAAATCATGAAAGTGGTGAAGTCACATGTGAAATTCAAGAAGCCTAGGAAAAGGACGAGATCAAGAAAGAAACAAACATTGTCTCAGTTAGAACATTCCTGAGATCATCCTATAGAATAACTAGTAGTTTTGTAGAGTTCCAATGTAGTTGTTTACAAGTTCACTACACTAATATTTTTCTAAGATAACTTGCTAACTCAAGATGTTGACAAGGATCGAGAAAATATCAATCATTAGAAAATATTGGTTATTACATCCAGACCAAACATTTTCAATTGTGACATGTTTCGTAACAATTTTCTTTAGAAAAGAGTACAAGTCTTTGTCCATTGGTGTGGAAACATTTTAACATGATTTTATGTACTGGATGAGAGAGAAACATCCTTCTTATAACAGATTTCTTAGGATATTGATTATAAACATTGTGTTTATTATCAATTGTCTACATAATGATTTGCAAGTATGTCTTTGGAATCATATGGACTGAATCAATTATTATTTTTTGATTTCTAGTTTCAGTTTTATCTAGATAAGGGTCTACAGGTTTGAACTCTGTATCATATGTATTCGAAATATTTGGACATAATCTTTGGCATTTTTTTGTATAATTTCGGTAGCTAATATCCCTTAATATCTCTTTAGTAGTTGTTGAAACTTGATATAGAGTCGGATTGATCATAGGACTTGTCACGTTGGGAATTGATAGAAGTTTAAGATTTATTGGTGTATGAAAATGCATTTTCTTTCACACAAAAATAGAAACATTAACATGATTATAGTGATAATCAAGCACTTGTATTAGGTTATTTTCCAGTCTAAGAATATAAATTATTGATAAACAATTATTTCCATGGCCAAATTCCTTCTCAAATCACTCAAGTAGGTAGTTTGTGGGTGTTGGAGATATCAAAAAATCATTTCAGTGGAATTATTCCCTCTGGCATTGGAAAGTTGAGGAGTCTCAACAACTTTATGGCCAAGCACAGAAATATATCAAGGACTTTTCCAATGGAACTCACTAGATTATCCTCACTATTGAGGCTTTGTATTGATCACAATATGTCTTATGGGGAGCTTTATGAGACACTAATATCATGGAAAGGTTTCTCACAGCTTAACTTTGCCAACAAGCGCATCGCTCGATCAATTCCTGCATCACTTAGGTTGTTGTTTGTTCTTAATAACCTTGACATCTCAAACAATTTGCTTTGAGTGAATATACCTCCCGAGTTAGATAATCTCAAGTAGAGTTTTCTAAATGTGTTTGAAAACATTTTTTCTGGCTTTGTTCCTCTTGGTTATGATAATCTTGCCTATGACAAAGGTTTTCTTAACAATTTGGGCCTTTATGGAGGAAGGCCATTAATGCTACCTTCATCTTTCAAGGAAAAAGGCAGAGGTGAAAGTCATATGTATAGGGCATTGATTTCTATTATTGTTGTGATAGTACTACTCTGCATGATTGGTATAGGTTTCTTGTACAAGACATACAAGAATTTTTCTCAGGCTAAATCAAGTATAGATTCATGGAATTTCACAACCCTTCACAAGGAAGAATTTGAGGAGTTAGAAATTTTGAAGAGATTGACATAAGATAATGTTATTGGATGTAGAGGTGAAGGCAAGTGTACAAGGAAACACTGAGAAATGATTATATTTTTGTTGTGAAAAGGGTCTGGAAGAACAGAAAACTGTAGTCTGCCCAAGACAAGGGATTTTAAGAATTGGTGGAGACTATAGGGAAGATTACGCATGCCAACATTGTCAAGCTTCTTTGCTACATATATAGTTCAGATTCTAATATGTTAGTGTATGAATACATGCCAAATGGTAGCCTCTATGAATGACTTCATAGTTCTCAAGGGGAAATGGTGGATTGGCTACTCATTATAACATTGCTTTTAGTGTTGCTAAGGGAATATGCTTCCTGCATCATGGTTGTTCCCGTCCAGTAATATGTAGGGATGTTAAATCAAATACTATATTGTTGGATTCTCAATTGGAGGCCCATATTGCTGGTTTTGGTTTTGCTAGAACTGTAGAGAAGTTGGGTCAGAAGAATGTAGTATCAAGTGTTGATGCTACATATCGATATATTACCCTAGATAAGAATTTACAACTAAATTGTTAATTTCTATGAATATATGTGTGTATATATATGCCTCATTCAGCATAATGTTCGAGATTTGATGTTATGAGGGTGGCGGGTTGTGTAAGTGTTTTCATTGATGTCAGACAAGGCTGAGCATGATAATGGGGCTTCATGCCTTGGTGGTTGTAATTCCAGCTAGGTAGAGACTTTGGAGCCATATTTTGAGGTAGAAGATGGGCTTATTGGATAATTAGACATCTTTCATTGGAAATTTCTATGGAAGATCTTTATAATGCCATGTGGGAGTCAAGAAATGGACTTGTGGTTTGAGAGATATGGCTTGCTTCAATTCAAGATGATTCAAGCCTTATGTAGTGAGTAATATCAGAGCATCATAGGTCCCGCGGATCAAAAGTCACGCAGATTGAAGGTCCTATAAAATTTCATATCGATGATCCTGCATGTCATAGGTCTCGCAAAATATGGGGATAAGCTAGGACTATGCATTCTTTGTTAAATCATTGGGGAGGCCAAAAAGGAAAATAAAAAGGAATTTGGTGAAAAAATAGATTAGGTAGGGCCACTTTCTCTCTCCTCCTAGTAGGACATATGGAGGCATCTGGTTGGCTCCATAAGGATAGAAGGCAACATCAGAGGAGCTCTGATGAGGATAAGTGGCAAGATCTGATTGGTTTTGATAAGGGACATGTGACCTCTTACATTAGCATGACGTCATAGTATGAAGGGACATGTGGCAGGCTGTTTTGGTTTTTATGGATGACCTAATGGGCCATATCTGATTCAAATGTCTCACTAGTCAGAAGATGACACATGGCATGAGATGATGTCACTTAGACAATCATCGATCATAGGATTGCAATGGTTGGCTCATGTGCCACAATGAAATTTCACTAAGATGCGGGATAACAAGTGGTTGTGAAGGCATAAGGTAATCAAGGGATAGGGCTATATAGAGGGGCTAATCGAAAATTGGTGATCAATGATTTGTCGTGGACAACAAATTGTCACAAAGTGGAAGTCACCGATAAGGGGATCCGATGTGGTAAGTGCATGGTCTGGAGGAAAGATAAGAAACCAAGGGTTGATCACTTTATAAGGGAACCAAAGGCCCCGGGTAGAGTGTCGTAATATTTAGGGCCTTAAGACCAAGCCCCTAGTCACAACCCTTGGTCCTATCGTGAGAAGTGTTCGGTAAGGGCTAAGCAAAAGGAGGTTGAAAATCAGAGATTGGTGATCACAAGTTTATGGTTCCTAGCACATTGGCCACAAATGAAAGATGATGATATAGGGGGCTCTAATATGGTTAGCGCTTAGTCACCAAAACATGTCCTATGGTGGAGATATAGTGGTGGTCTAATGCAAAAGGGGCTAGACTTGATCGAAGGTCGGAAATCGACTATTTTATAATGTTACACAACTACACAACACTGTGATAGAAATCTTTAATATGATGGTATAGGGTGCCCTTAAGACATATGAATCGGTAGTTATGATTTTGAATGTAGAACTGTAAGGTTGATGGTTGATAACCTCCCATGCATGCATTGTAAATAAATGAAAAATAGAGAATCCATGATGATGTACAAGTAGATCTCTATGAACCATAAAGAAGTATGGGGAGCCTCTGTGAAATATTTATGGTGGACTAGGACTTAATATATAGCATGGAGAGTCAGTTGTATGACATAGAAGTGATCATTGCCCATCCTTATGAATTTAATCCAATGACTAAACCAGAGATTGCATAAATGAGAAAAAGATTGGGGTTCCATGCATGGAATAGATGGGTGGGAAGAATTAATGATGGAAGTGATTACACTGAGCCAAGAGCATCACAAGAACAAAAATGTGAACCTTCATTGAGCTAAGGGAGTGTGGGATTATACTTGAGAGACAGTAAAGAAGTGAGTTATGAATTGGAGCTGAGTATTGCAAGGGTGGTGTTGTGGTGAAATAGTTAAGAGCCCTGAGGAGAGAAATTAGAGCACAAAGCAAGTGTTACATTGGGTAGAAAGAGGAAAAATTCCACAAGTTTTCAAAAAGTAGAGTGCAAAAGTTGAATCTGTAGACAACCATTAAGTTGGTATTTTACTTGTAATTTGTAAGCTTATGTTTTCAGTCTAAAATTATATGAAATAGTAAAATAATGGAAGTGACAGGTTGGTGCTTAAACACTTAAGAGGTTGGTGCCTCTAGGCATGTTGGTACTTTCCAAAAAAAATAGGTTGGTGCCTCTTGGAAAGTTGGTGCTTGCTAAACAAAATAGGTTGGTGCCTATTGGCAAGTTGGTTCTTGCTAAACAAAATGGTGTTAGTGCCCCCACTAAGTGGGTGCTCACAAACTAATAAATGTATTTAAGTTGGTTCTTAGAATACATCAAAGAACAAATAACAAATTTGTGGTCTTTTCCCATTGGGTTTCCACGTGAAAATATCGTGTCAAATATATGTTGGTCATGAGATTGTCGTTTGAGTATGTGTTTTGAAATTTTATAAGATTTATTGCTTCATGAATGAATTATTTCACACATGAAATAACATAGAAGGAACTATAAGCACCGTAAGAAAAGAAAATTAAGAGTTTCCTAAATTATTCATTTGTCCCACCTATGAGCAAATCCTTAATTCCAACAATTGGTATCAGAACCAAGTTCCTTCAGTAACAGTTTAACCAATAAAAGGTAGATCCTTAAGGAATTATGAATAGGAAAGAGAGTCAAGAAGTTTAATCAAGTAGGGTACCGGATTTTTACGGAGCCAACTATGCCTTTTGGAAAGTAAAAATGGAGGCATATCTTATGTGCCTAGGGGTGGATGTTTGGACCTTAGTACTAGTAAATTAAAATGTCACAGATATACCGCCCACAGATGCAAATGGCAAGAAATTGTATCTAAGAAATGGTAAAGCGAAGAATGTCATTCTTTTTGTCTGAGTCAGTCAGAACTTTCAAGGTTATACACTATAAGTCTACTTATGAGATGTTGGAGAAGCTTCACTAATGTCATGAAGGAGATGAAAAACTAAAGCAAGAAAAACTTTAGAATTTCAAAATGAGGTTTGAAATCTTGAAGATGATTGAGAATGAAAGCATAGCTAAGTACTTCCTTAGTGTTGATGAAGTATCTAATATGATTAGAGGATTTGTGAGGAATTCAAGGAAGACTTGATCATTCAAAATGTATTAAGATCTCTACCCATGAGATTTAATGCGAAAATATGAGCTATATATGAAATGGTCAACCTAAAGGATGTCAATATGGATTAGCTACATGTTACTCTCACAATCTATGAGATGTGAGTAGGAATGGAGAAATATGAACCAAAGGAAGCTACGTTCGGAGTATCTAATAAGCGAAATGAACATAGAGTTCATAAAGACTACTCTAATAGTGAATCTGATTAGGATCTAGTTCAACTAGCCAGAAAACTAAAGTGAGACTCTAGTAAATATAAAGGGAACTTGCCCTTTAAGTATTCTGGTTGTACAAGAGTTTGAAATTTCTCTTCCAAATGCCCTTCCAGAGAGGGGACTCAAAGAGAAGAAGTTATGAAATTTAGAAATAAGTCTCGGACATTTCATAAGAAGAAACCCTACAAGAAGAATGGGTTATGTTCCAAAGAGGATATTTCAGACCCATAATCAGACTATGAAGACTCATTGGAAAATGAGTAAAATGAGTATCTTCTTATGACCCTGGAGACATACTATAAGAAACAAGTTCTTATGGACTCTGAAGAGGAAGAAGAAGAAGGAGTGGTACACCTTGAGGGAGAACCCAAGAGTTGCCTTGATTAGTTGAAAAACAAAGGAAGAAAAAAAGTAGTTTAAGGAACAGTTGTAACATGCCAAAGAAGGAATGTATAAATCATATAATGAGGAGCTTTCATATGAGAAATAAAAAATTAAAGAGTTTATCAAGAACAAAGATATTATAGCTCTTCTATTGAAAGGAGAACAAGGAAATTGTGAGAAGGTAGAAGAGGAGAACAAAAAGCTAACACGGGAGCTGCCCAAGTTTAAAAGGGAAATGACCTCAAAAATATGCAAAGATGATTTTATGTCTTTAAATGTTTAGCTGGAGGAAGCTAGACGAAAAGAAGATGAATTTCAAGATATGATTCAAGAATGGGAATAAAACTTATACTATATTGAATAAGAGGTCATCTCTCTAAGAACTAACGTTGAGAAAGCAAAGACTGAGAAGGGTCTAAGTGAGAGATTTGCTAAAGGGACTAGAAGACTAAATCAGATTCTGAGTTTTCTAGGCCCTCTGTAATCAGAATCAGCATCAGAGTGGGGTAATCAAAGGAACAAGAATATTCTATCAGGAAGAATAAGATAAACTTTAGGTCTACAGGAGTTGAATAAGCACAGAGTCATATGAGGAACATATTGAAAATTTTATGAATACAAAAGAGGAGTCAGACAAAAAGGGGATCGTAAATGGAGGACGAGTCAAACAGATAGTTGACCAAGATATTTCTATGCTAAACGTCATAATGTTTTTGACAATAGGCATGCCTACTTATTTTATGGTCACTTCTACAAGTGTCATATATTTGGACATAAAGCTATTATTTGTAGAAGTTTAAAAGTTGAAAGAGATGAAAATCGTAGGTTTAATTCACATTAGACTAGTAAGTCAAAAGATTCCTCTTTTAGGAATCATAATGCCTTCACTCCCCTACAAAGCGAAGTTGAATGCTTTAAATGCAATAATTTTGGGCACAAGGACAAAGAGTGTAGAAGCAAGTTTGAACATAAAAGATGTCAACGATATATATAGAAACACTCAAGTCAATTTCTAAATGACCCTTGTAGATTTGTAAGTCTTGTCCTTCTTGAAAGCACATTCAAAATTTTGCATAGTAATGATCAATACTAGTTTTGGAAATGAAAGTAACACATTTGAATTTTTACCACTTGGATTCTTAGGCTTCAAGAGTTATTCCTCAAAACCATGAACACAGAACCATCTATGATGAAGTTATAGCTCCAAAACTATTCGGAAAGTATGGTCTCTAAGATGTTCGCAAACTACAAATTATTTTTTATCAAGTGCAACATGAGCAATTTCCCATGAAATTTATACAAATCTAGGTTGCACAATGCCTTTCCTTATTGTTTTCACTATATTTAATTTTGCAATGTTGTCTTTTAAAATTGTAGAGGAGAATCGAGATCACAAATGGCATGCATGGCTGCATTGTTAGCTCCCCTGTTTTATCATATATCACAAAACTTAAGTATTTTCATAAACGAAAACAAATAAAAACAATGTTTTCACCCTTTTACAACAAGATAATGATATAACTGTCAGACCTGGTCTACTACAACATGACCTCTCCACATATGACTTTTCCTCTCATTGGAAGTCACTTTCATGAGTGACATCCCCAACATAAATAGAATGGAACCCATCCAACATCACTTCTTACCAGCAACAACAGTTCCACCTATTTCTTAGCCAACAGTTTGAATCCACCCACTTAAGTTTCATGCACTAGAATCACCCCATAGCATTAATAATTGCTTCATTTGGTAAAAACTTTTTGTTTTTTCTCACATAAAACAAGAATCTACTCTCCCCTCAAAATATTTCCAGTTTTTGTACACCTCCACCATGCCTCATTTATGGTTTAACCTACCTTTGTGTTCCCAAGGAAGAAAGAAGGTTGTGCGCCATTACTGCTCACCAACAACATTAAAAGAAGAACAATGGCCGAGAACAAGAAGGACGCACCTCGTGCAGGTAAGAGCATTTGTCAGTTATGTGTTTCTTGTGTATTTCATTGCGTCTAGCTCCTTCAGGTCAACAAAGTACCAGAAAAGGCCAGTTTTGTCGGTAGACAGTATCAGAGGCCCATAACATCTTGTAAATGCAGTTGGTGGCCATTTTTGACCCCTTGACGCATTACCCGAAAGATATATAGTTTTAGTTTTTCTTTTCACTAGTAGAGACAGAGAGAGAGTGAGAAAGGAATGTGGAAAAGCACAACAGTTCAACTGTAACACTTAGTAGCACGTGAATGTAGAAGAGGCCGCAGCAGCGAAATAGAAAATACAACAGACACAGTAGTCTAAATTTTTGTAAATCCCTCTGTGAGAGAGGAAGATCATATTTTGTAACATCAGTTTCTTTTATTTAATGAATACAAGTTTTTTTTGGTGTGTGTGAGAACTTTGTATACTGCAAGTAAATCTTTAGCTTTCCATTGTGTTAAAGATCCTGTGTTTGAAACAGAGCATTGTTCTCTGTTATGTTCTGCTCTGTGATTGTTTTTGGAATTTTAGCAGAAAAATTTCCTTCAAGTGGTATCAGAGATTGTTCAAGCTCTTTGAAGGTGTCAAAGAAGCTGAAGAAAGGATTCTTGCTGCAGCAGCTTCTCCAACAGAGTGAAAACTCAATCAAAGAATCCAAGGTATTTCTTTGTTAGTTTTGTGTGTTGTTGTTGAAGAAACAGTCAATGATTTCTAAACACAGTCAATTATTGCAAGAATGGATGGCACTAGCACCAGCACTAGAGTGGGTATGTTTAATACCCAGATCCCACAGTTTAATGGGAAAAACTACGATTATTGGGCAATAACCATGAAAGCCCTGTTTGCCTCACAAGATTTATGGGAACTTGTTGAATATGGGTTTGAAGAACCTGCAAATGAAGAAGATTTTATTAACTTAACTCAGGCAGAGAAAGAGCTGTTGAAAAGCTATAGGAAAAAGGATTCAAAAGCTCTTTGTTTTTTATATCAAGCAGTGCATGAGAGTCTGTTTCCAAGGATAGCAGTAGCACGACATCCAAAGAAGCATGGAAAACTCTCAAGACAGCCTATCATGGCATGGAGAAAGTGAAGACATCAAAACTACAGTTGCTGAGGAGAGATTTTGAGAACCTGTGCATGAAGGAGTCAGAAAATATTGACTCATTCTTCACACATGTGATTGGTCTGGTCACACAAATAAGGACTCATGGAGAAGTTCTTGAAGAAAGGAGGATTGTGGAGAAACTATTGAGGAGCCTACCCTTAAAGTTCCATGTGATTGTCACCACCATAGAAGAGACAAAGGATCTCTCAAACTTTTCAGTTGATGAACTTCATACATCACTGATAACACATGAGAAGAGGTTAATCATAAATGAAAACTCATCTCTAGAACAAGCCCTCAAGACCTAGATGTCATTTGCAAGAGGAAGAGGACAAGGCGGAGGAAACAAAAGAGGAAGAGGCAGATGCCAAAATAGAGGTGGAAGAAACAGTCCAACAAATGCTCAAAGAAGAGGCAGCAATCCAAATCAGAACCAAGGCCAAGGCAGTAGCCAACAAAGTGGACAATATCATGCTCAAGGACAAAGGTATGAAAAATCTAATGTCCAATGTTATTACTGTAAAAAATATGGGCATTACGCCAATGAATGTAGGAAGAAACAACATAATATGAATAGTAGATCTAGTGCAAATATCACTAGAGAAAATATCAGCCAAGACAATGTGTTGATAGATTGTAACATGGCTGAAACAGACAGCGATGATATATGGTTTCTAGACTCCGGTTGCAGCAACCATATGACAGGAAACATAGCTCCGTTTTCTGCTTCAGGTCGAAATGTGAAATCACAACTTGCACTTGGGACTGATCGTAAAATTTTTGTTATGGGAAAAGGAGAAGTTAAATATTTACAAAGAAAGGTGAAAATAAAACCACAACAGATTTCTATTATGTTCCTGGAATGAAGTGTAACCTCTTAAGTATTGGACAACTTGTTCAAAAGGGGTACAATGTTTTCTTTGTGAATAATGTATGCACCATCATGGATAGAGCACCCAGCAAACGATGCATTGTTGAATTAAAGATGACGAGGAACAAGATGTTCCCTCTCAGAATAAGGGTAGATTTGAAAAATAAAGAAGTAATTGCAACAGTTACCCAAGAGGCTTTCAAAAGCGTACCAAAGGATGAAAATTGGTTGTGGCATTTGAGATTTGGACATCTCAACTTTGGAGGTCTTAACTTGCTAAGCAGAAAAGGAATGGTAAGAGGATTAGCATTAATAGAGAAACCGGACAGCGTTTGTGAAGGTTGTATATTGGGAAAACAACATAGAGAAATTTTTCCATTAGGGAAAAGCATAAGGGCAAAGGCACCCTTAGAAATTGTCCACTCAGATTTATATGGACCAATGCAAACTCCATCACTAGCAGACAGCCAATATTTTCTAACATTCATTGACGATTTTACTAGAAAAACTTGGGTTTATTTCCTAAAGAACAAAAGTGAAGTGTTTGAAAAATTTCGAAATTTCAAAGCACTTATGGAGAATCAAAGTGGGTTGTGCATCAAAGTGTTGAGAACTGACAGAGGAGGTGAGTATATCTCCAAAGAATTCCTATAGTTTTGTAGAGCAAATGGAATAGACAAGCAATTTACAGCAAGGTACACTCCGCAGCAAAATGGAGTTGTTGAAAGGAATAATAGAACAATCATGGATATGGCGAGGAGCATGCTAAAGGCAAAGCATTTGCCAAATGATTATTGGGCTGAAGCTATACACTGTGAAGTATATATTTTGAATAGGTGTCCTACAAAAGCAGTCATGAACAAAGTGTCGGAAGAAGCATGGAGTGGGAGAAAGCAAAGAGTCACCCACATGAAAGTTTTTGGATGTGTGGTTTATGCACACATACCAGATCAGCTAAGGAAGAAGTTGGAAAGAAAAGGGGAGAAATGTATTTTCATTGGATACAACGAGGAATCCAAAGCTTACAAGTTGTATATCCCATCTACCAAGAAGTTTTTTGTGAGCAGAGATGTTCAATTCATTGAGGAGGAAGCTTGGGATGGAAGCATAGAGAAAATAGTAAATGTTAAAAATTGTTTGTCTCATGATGAAGATGATGATGAGATGGCTGAAATGTATCCCCAAACAACAGTGCCAACACAAGGGCAGCAAGAGACACCCTTGAGGAGAAATGAGAGTGCTTCTCCAAGCACACCACAAGGAGGAAATTCAAGTGCTTCTTCAAGCACTTGCACACTGAATGAAAGAGGTAAGAAGTTCAGAAATTTAAGTGACATTTATGATAAAGGTATGAATTCTTTATTTGCTTTATATTGTCATGTTGATGACCCTATTCATTTCAAAGATGTAATTAAAGATAAGAAATGGATAGAAGCTATGGATGAGGAGATCAATGCCATAGAAAGAAACAAGACATGGGATTTGGTTGAGCTACCAAAAGGTAAAGAAGTCATTGGAGTTAAATGGGTCTACAAGACCAAAAGTAATGCTGAAGGCAAGAAAGAAAGGCACAAGGCAAGGTTGGTTTTCAAGGGATACAAGTAGTAGTATGGGAAAGATTATAAGGAGACTTTCGCACCGGTTGCAAGAATGGAAACAGTGAGAGCAGTGTTGTCCATAGCAGCACAAAACAAGTGGAAAGTTTACCAAATGGACTGAAGTTAGCATTCCTAAATGGAGTGTTAATGGAAGAGGTTTACATTGAACAACCTCCAGGCTATGAGAAGAAATGCCAAGAGCACAAAGTGTGCAGATTAAAGAAATCTCTTTACGGGTTGAGGTAAGCACCAAGAGCATGGTACAGTAGGACAGATTCCTATCTACTGGAAAATGAATTTGCAAAGTGTGAGGGAGAATTCACCCTCTACATCAAAGAAAAGGATGGTAAAATGCTAATTGTTGTGTTATATGTTGATGATGTTATTTTTACAGGTAATGATGACTACCTCATTGAAAATTTCAAAACAGTCATGAAAGAATAATTTGAAATGACTGACATGGGTTTGCTAAGATACTTCTTAGGAATAGAAGTAGATCAAAATGAAAATGGAATCTTTTATTTCGCAGGAAAAATATGTAAATGAAGTGTTGGGAAGATTTAATATGCAGGACAGCAAGGCAACAATCACTCCCACAGTGATGGGTTTAAAACTCAGCAAAGAGGACAACAGCAAGGATTTTGATCCTAGCTTGTATAAGAGCATACTTGGCAGCCTAATGTATTTGACTGCAACTAGGTCAGATATAATGTTTGTTGTTAGTTTAATTTCCAGATTCATGGAGAGGCCAAAAGAAGCACATTGGCGGGCAGCAAAAAGAATTCTGAGGTATGTCAAAGGTACTAAAAGGTTTGGCATTCTATATACTGTCTCAGAATGTTCAGATTTAATAGGATACACTGATAGTGATTGGGGTAGAAGTGTAGATGATCAGAAAAACACGTTTGGTTATGTTTTTCACATGGGTTCAGGAGCTATTTCATGGGCTTCTAAAAAACAGCCTATTGTAGCGTTGTCTACAGCATAGGCAAAATACGTGGCAGCTAAAGCACCAGCGTGTCAAGCGGCTTGGATGAGAAGGATGCTAAGGAGCCTATGCGAAGAGCAACCAAAAGCAATGGTTATTTTTTGTGACAATAGCTCTATTATTTCCCTGTCCAAGAATTATGTCTTTCACAAACGAACGAAACACATTGATACAAGGTTCGATTACAGCAGAGAATTGGTGAACAATGGAGAAATCGTTTTACAACATTGGAGCACTCAAGAGAAGGTTGCAAACATTCTAACCAAACCATTGGGGCAAAAAAAAATTGACTTTTTGAGGAAATGTCTGGGTATGACTAATAACCCAGTAGTTGAAATTAAAGGGGAGTGTTGAAGTTGTAATTTCAACTACAGCACGCTTTACTCCAGAAAAACCATGCAGTTTGCTTCTGCGATGCGATCGTATCACAAATCGCATCCTTTTACCCCTTGTCTCACACTGTTTATCTTTGTTTTCTGCGATTGCAATCTCACGATGTGATGCGATCGCAGATCGCAACTTTCACCCATTGCGCGTTAAGCCCTCTGTTTTGTATCCACCAATTGTAATACTGCGATACGATATCATCGCACATCACACATCGCCGCTTCTCACCTCGTCTCATCCTCCTCATAATGTTTTGCGATGCGATCCCACCGCTCATCTGCAGATTCGACAGCTGTGATTTGTTCTAGGTTTGTGTACACCTCCACCATGCCTCATTTATGGTATAACCTACCTTTGCGTTCCCAAGGAAGAAAGAAGGTTGTGCGCCATTACTACTCACTAACAACATTAAAAGAAGAATGGCCGAGAACAAGAAGGGTGCACCTCATGCAGGTAAGAGCGTTTATCAGTTATGGGTTTCTTGCGTATTTCACTGCGTCCAGCTCCTCCAAGTCAACAGAGTACCAGAAAAGGCCAGTTTTGTCAGTAGACAGTATCAGAGGCCCATAGCATCTTGTAAATGCGGTTGGTGGCCATTTTTGACCACTTCACGCATAACCCGAAAGATACATAGTTTTAGTTTTTCTTTTCAGTAGTAGAGACGGAGAGAGAGTGAGAAAGGAACGTGGAAAAGCACAGTAGTGCATTTGTAACACTTGGTAGCACGTGAATGTAGAAGAGGGCGCAGCAGCGAAATAGAAAATACAGCAGACACAGTAGTCTAAATTTTTGTAAATCCCTCTGTGAGAGAGGAAGATCATATTTTGTAACAGCAGTTTCTTTTATTTAATGAATACAAGTTTTTTTTTGGTGTGTGTGAGAACTCTGTCTATTGCAAATAAATCTTTAGCTTTCCATTGTGTTAAAGATCCTGTGTTTGAAATAGAGTGTCGTTCTCTATTCTGTTCTGCTATGTGATTGTTTTTGGAATTTTAACAGAAAAATTTCCTTCAAAACTCATATTCTAGTATGCTATCAATATTTCCCATAGGCTCTTAAAGAATGAATTTTCATTCTCAGTGTTCATGTGTTCATTTCTTCACTTAAATATATATATATATGAACAAAAATTAAGAAAAGAAAATATCTTTACCAAAAATTATCATTTACATAATGACAATAAAAATATACTGAATAAGAAAAATAAAGAGAATGATAAATAAGAACACGAATAGTAAATTCTATTTTTTATAAATATTAATGAAAAAAATCTAAAATACCAATAATAAAAATAATAAAATTCTTTCTTATAATTTTTATTTTCTTCTAATCTCTTACCTTTTTTATTTTCCTTAGAAATTCCGAAACTTCAACCAGAATATTCGCAATCCAACATTTAAATTTTATTTACTTTATTTAAATATAGAGCGGACACTTTTCGAAATTATGGTACGCATTCTCATCATCCTTTAAAAATTAAAAGATTATATACGCTCTTGACCTCATGTTATACTAGATATTCAGTCGTGCCATTATATTGCAGTGTCATATTCACCATACAAAAGTCACTGAGAGATGGGTATTCTATTCCATCCTAATATATTCAAAATAACAGACCACTGAATGACGGAGATCGATTATAAAAGTGTAACGGTTATCAACTGGACAGTATATTGTATTGCGCTTGCATATATTCACGATTCAAAAACATCACTGATCGATGGGGGTTGTATTCCATCTCAATATATTTAAAATAACAAACCACTTAACGCTAGAGATCTTGTATTAAAATTGTAACGGTTATCAACCACTTAATGATAGAGATCTTGTATTACAAAACTGTAACGGTTATCAACTGAAACTGCTCTGGCTTAATTTCTTTCAAACTGTTTCCCCTTACTGGTCGTTTCATCCTCGTTGTTTTCCCGCCAGCTGTATGTCGGTGCAGTACAACTTATTGACTGGTCAGTAACATCGCTATGAGTGTCCTCATCCTCGTTTACAGTTTCTATTTTGAGAAAAGCGGCCCCCAACGGCGGTCCAAGTGCGTTGGCTTCGGCAAAACCTCTGGTACTGAAGTTCTCCCGGGGGTTCAGCACAAAATTGGGAGATTCCTTTGGTTTGAACAATGTCAAAACTAACATGCGGGTCGCAATGGATCTTGGAGCTTCATACGGAACCACATTCTGTGAGCCTGGTTTAAGAAAGAAAGATATTAATAATTAGGGTTAGCACGACGATGGATTCATTTGATCGATTTGGATTCCAAAGAATGAAGGAAAATCATGGTGATACCTTCATAATGGCCGATGGCAACGAAACCCGTAACCATCCTGTACAACGTAGGATTAATACAGGTATTACGAAATTATTGAAAGGGTAAGGGAACTATATGTTCACAAATTTGATCAGAGTTGAAGATATGACAACATACCAGTGCAAATACTCGCCTCCGGGAGAGTCCGGATCCGTCATAATCTGATATCAATTTATGAGAACGGTAAAATTAGAATTCCAATTTAACCAAAAGTTTTTTAAGCAAATATTGGGAAATAACAATGACGAAATAGCAATTAAATTTACCAGTGTTATTAATGTGGGGTTCCTGAAGGATTCCCTTAATTCGTGACCAGCTTGATGGAAATCGAATCCAATATTATCTGGGATTTCTTGCAAATCACGAAGCAATACTTCATCACCTGAGCTGATTTGTCGATCGCCGTAGCATGGATGAATGATTATCTGAGGAATGAAATCGTCCACGACGCGTTCGATAACTCTAGCATCCACTAGCTCCTGCCTTATCTCCTCCATATGCGACACCAACTGAAACTTAAATCAAGGCGAATGAAAGAGCCTCCTAAATCTAATGAAATCTCCCAACCGATGCTTATAGTGGTGTTGTATTACCGAAAGGATAGAGGGAGAAGGCGGCTTCGGATGTTCTTGAGGGATTCTTGAAAGCCGGAGGAGCCGAGACAATCGCGCAATAAAGTGATACCTGACATCATAATCGAAGAAGATATAACTTTCGGATTCTTGAACATGAGTACAAACAACATCTACTTAAAATTTAGGTTTAAAGTAACTTAATTTAGGTTTAATGTAAAGTAGCTTGGTCATAATATGGTTAATAATAAATATTCTTGTTGTTTTTATTTATTTATACAGTAAGAGCATATCACAATCATATTAATAAATCATATTAATAAATATGGTTAAGGTATATTATAAAATTATAAGAATAATATTAATTATTAATTATTATTTTTTTTAATAATAATTATAGTGAATATAATAATAATTTATGATAATTATTTATTTTATTATTATTTTATTTTATTTTTTTTTTTTTTTTTTTTCTGAATAAGTGCTAATTTTATTAAAATAAGAGAGAAAAATATTTACAATGAGGTCTTAGCTTCAGAGGGCAAATTTCCCAGCCCTCAGCAAAAAAACCCTTAAACAGAGAGGAACAGCTTAACCTGTGTGAGTGGAGCTTTCTCAAGTCAGCATAGAAAGAGGAGTTGTTACAAAAAAACTCCTTGCTGGCCAGAAACGGCAAGCAGTGGAGACCAACCTCAAAACTTCTTCATCGAGCCACTAAGGTAGGTAATTACAGTGAGAGGCATTCCAAAAAAACTTATAAGGGCTGAGGAGGACCCCAGCAATACAGTAAGCAGAACAGGTGAAGAGAAAGAAAACAGCATGCGAAAAGGGAGAAGAACCAAAAAGCGAGAGCTATGGCAACGACCCAGCCAGAAGAGGAGATTACTCGCCCGAAGTCTGAGGGTCGAAGCCCTTCGCTCCTTGAATTTCCGGAGTTGCAACCCAAGAAGCCTCGTCGTCGCCTACAGCGCCACCCTCGGACTGGTTGATGAGGTGAAGAATGCCGAAGTCATGTTGAACAGCGCCACAAGAAACGACTTCATCTTCTTCAGCTGTCGGAGTGCGGTTGCGGTTGACCCCTACATCAATAGGTGAATCTTCCTACATATGCATTGCTGTGAAATTCGGGTTGTCCCCACCACCTTCAGATAGGCTTTCCTCAGGAGAAGCAGTGGACGAGGAGCTAATGGGATCAACAGGCAATTCCGAATCTTCCGAGACCGTTATAGTGGTGGTGAAGGTGATGATGGGCTGGTTGAGACGGCTACGAAAAGTAAAACGAGAATTATGGAATGATGAATTAGGGGCAGGCCTGGCAGGTTTGGGGGGAGGCGAAGACGGGGAGGCAGATGAAATGGGGATTATGACCGGAGAGGGAGACTGACGGGCGCGTCCTCTGGGAGCTGAGGAACTTCCCCTGCGCGACACTCCTCGGCTTTGAGGCATTGCTGAGCCTAAATTCCTGCTGCGAACACTCCACGGGATAGCCACTAGGGGACGAGGGAGAAACAGACACAGTAGGCTCGGCCTTTGGCAAATAAAACCCGAGATCAAGCTGACCGAACGAATGCTGCACGGAATGTCGGACATTTGGCTGAGGAGGGGCCATTATATTGCAGCTGGGCATCATGTTTGAATTGCGATGGGGCGTTAATTCTCCTGCAGGCTGTAGAACAGAGTGAATGTTGGACGAGACCTCCGCCTGAACTCCCATCAAACAACAGTTATTATCCCGCATTGGTAAAGGGGATATTAAAAGCTCGCAGGTGGCCATCCAGGTGCCATTTAGGCGGCTTCGTGCTAAGCACGCGTGGAGGGTTATGTGCCTGTACCAGGAGATCACCCGCATCCGGGTTAGCTGCGTGAGGAGGATGTCTATCTTTTTCGACAAGATTAATGTATTCAATGAGTTGTTCCTCTGTTCCTATGCTGAGAGTGGAACCTGAGAAAGCTTCAATATTTATATCAACTCCAACATTTGCTAGAAAGTCTGCAAGTTTGTTTCCTTCGCGAACAGTATGCTGGAAGGAGATTGCCTGGTGCTGAGAAAGCCATTGTCGGATTAGGTCCAATCTTTGCGCCATTCTCCAACTGTTACTTACTTTTTGAACTGGAGCTCCTTGAGAGAGTTTTTTGCCTATGTTTATAATAATTTGAGAGTCTCCTTCAACTACTAGAGGGAAGAAATTGTGCACCTGAGCTAGAACAAGACCTTGCCAGAGTCCTTCCAATTCCGCCGAATTGTTTGTATCCCATCCTTTGGAGCCGAGGTAGATGAGATGAGGTGTACCCGAGTGGTCCCTGAAGACTCCTCCATATCCAGATGGCCCTGGGTTGCCTTTGGAGGCCCCATCAAAATTGAGTTGGAATAAATTGAGAGGGGGGGGAGTCCAAAGTGCATTCTTTTTTTGTCTGTTGGGAGGCTTGCGATTAGTATTGACCTGTTGAGGAAGAGTTATTTGCCAATTGTCCCAAATGGATTTTTCTTTGGGATCCGAAGGAAGATCCTTGGCTACCCAGTTGTGAATGGAGAGCGATTCCTTTAAGTTCCTGAGCAGGATTATCCAGATTTGGTCCACAGTTTGATATTGATTTTTGAATATCCTTCTATTTCTCTCCTTCCAAATATTCCACATTAGGAGACCCGGAATAAGTTGCCAAAGTAAGTTTAGGAGCCGACTTTGATAAGGAGATTGCTCCCAGTTGCGAAGGGTGGCTTTGAGATCTCCTTGTACCTTGTGATCTTTTTGGCATCGGAAGATGGCTTTTTCCCATAATTGCCATCCCAGGTGGCAATGTTGCAGTAGATGGATCGTTGTTTCTTCCGCTTGTCTACAATTTAGACATATGGATGGTCCCGAGAAAATTCTTTTGCGTAAGTTATCCCATGTGACTATCATGTTGTGTTATAACAGCCATAAGAATGTAGAGACCTTTGGCTAGGTTGAGGAGCCCCAGATTTGATCCCACAATTTGTCCTTTGTGATTCTGTCCTTGATTATGATGTTGTAAGCCTCCTTGGTGGAAAATGTCCCCTTTTCTTCATATCCCCATCTTAGAATGTCCGGTCCTTTGTTTATGGTTATCTTCCTCTTTTTTAGTTCTTCAAAGAGAATTTGTTTTGTTCCTTCATAGCCTTCTTCGCCAAGGATTTGACCTATCCCTTTCCATTGTCTAAACTTTTGGTTGTTGGAAGGGCGCCAGTACAAATGGACTGTTTCAGAGGGTTGAGGAGCTTGCTGGGGAGGTGGGAGATTCTGCATAAGGTCCCTGAGCTTTGGGAATTGCTGCCAGGAATCATCCCGAAATCTGGCTGTACTTCCATTTTTGATTTCCCAAAAGCAATGCCGTTGGATAAGATGCGTGTGTTGGATGTCTGCGTTCCATATGATGGAACCAGTACTTAGTTCCGACATACGGATTTTGTATTCAATTGGTTTGTTACTGGCATATTTAGCTGTCCATAGCGATGCCCAGGGAGTGTTGGGGTGGGCTAGCCATCGCCACCATAATTTGGCACCCATTACAGTGTTGTTATGTTCTGGATCTCTGATTCCGATACCTCCTGCATGTTTGGGGAGACAGACCTTATCCCATTTAACCAAAGCCCAATTTGTGTTGTGACCGAAGCTGCCCCAGAGAAAATTGCGCTGAAGATTCCTTATTGCCTTGATGACCCATTTTGGTGCTTCCAAGAGAGAGAATAAATAGAGAGGTAAAGATTGTAAGATAACTTTGATAAGAATAACTCTGCTAGCCATGTTCAGGGATCTGTAAGTCCATAGAGAGAGCTTGGCTTCAAATTTATCCAAGATATCTGTCCATGAGGAATGTTTGAGGGCAGAAGCTATCATGGGAGCACCTAGATATTTGGAGAGGAGGCTTGCAATAGTGAATCCTAGAATGCGAGAAATCGATTTTTGAGTGGACACTGGAGCATTGAAGAAGAAGATTTGGGATTTGACTTGATTAATGAGAGCACCCATGGCTTCTAAGAAAGTAGACAGTAAATATTTGAGAAGTCGAGCTTCTTGGACGGAAGGGTGATCATAGAGCATGTTGTCATCCACGAATTGCTGATGGGAGAAGGAGGGGGAGTTGTTGAAGGGGAGACCTTTCAGTCTGTGGGTGAGAGAAGTTGATTTAATGGTGCAACCAAGCCCTTCAGCGATTATGACAAAGAGGAATGGTGAGAGCAGGTCCCCTTGCCTTATGCCTCTAGAGGGGCGGAAGGTTTCAGAGGGTATGCCATTGATCAGAACAGAGAAAAAGTATGAAGATAGGAGACCGAGGATCCATGTGGTCCATGAAGGATCAAATTCGGAGAATTTTTTGAATGTATTTCCATCTAATGCTATCAAAATCTTTGGATAGATCTATTTTGAGCAACATACCTGGCTTCTTGGTTTGCCTCAGAGAGTGAATTATCTCATGAGTGAGGATGATTCCATCTGTGATTTGATGCCCTTCCACATATCTAGATTGCTCTGGTGAGATAATGAGAGGAAGCAGAGGCTTCAACCGATTGGCGATGACTTTTGAGACAATTTTGTAGATGATATTGCAAAGAGCAATCGGTCGATACTTATCAGGTTTGTTTGCTTCCACAGACTTGGGGATGAGAGCCAGGAATGTGGCATTCAACCAAGGGTACATCCATCTTAAAGCCCTTGATTCCTCGACCAGTTGCCATACTTCTATTTGAATGAGATCCCAAAAGTGATGAAAGAAGTCCGATGTGAATCCATCAGGGCCTGGGGCTTTTCCTGATTTTAAGTTCTTGACAGCATTGTCCACTTCGTGTAACTGGATTGCTTGCAGAAGGAGGATATTATGCTTTGGAGTGATGAGTTTGGGTATATGATGAAGAATTTTCTCTATTGCTGGGAGCCTATCTACACTTGGTTCCTGATGAATGTTCTTAAAGTATCATAGAAAATTTTCTTCGATACCTTCATGCGTTTCCACTCATTCTCCTTGATCATTTTGAATGTGGGAGATCAGGTTGTGCATTCTGCGTTGTACTGTAGTTTTGTGGAAGAACTTAGTGTTCTTCTCTCCCTCCTTTAGCCATCGAATGTGAGACTTCTGCCTCCAAAGAATTTCCTCTTGCTGGGCTCTATTATGAAGTTGATCTTCAATGCTCTGTTCCTGTTTTTTTAGATCTTCAGTATGTCGCTAAGAGATTATCCTATTCTGGATTTGCTTCATTTCCTGATTGAGAGTGGCTTGAGCTGAAAAAATATTACCGAAGGTGGTATGATTCCATTGTTTGATTTCTTTTTTAAGAAATTGAAATTTCTTTTGGAATGTAGCCATTTTGGATCCCCCTAAGGGCTGGAATTTGATCCATGTTTGTTTGACAAAATCCCTGAAACCAGGATGAGTAAGCCAGAAAGTTTCAAAGCGGAAAGGGTGTTTAGTAGTGTTACCTGGCCGCTGCCATTGGAGTTCAATAGGCCAATGATCAGACCCTGAAATAGGCAGGATTGAGGAAACTAAATCTCCTCCAAGATAAGGGGCATTATCTGAGATTAGGAAGCGATCTAACCTGGAGGCGATATCCTGGGCTCCTTATCTTTTGTTAGTCCATGTAAATAGACCATTATTTGAAGGGAGATCAATTAGCGAATTCAATTGAACAAACTCTTTGAGTAAATGACCATCGCGGATACCATTGTCTCGGTCTCCCTGTTTTTCTTCCGTTCTTGCGATCATGTTGAAGTCCCCTCCTGCTATCGAGAGAGGATATTGCCTGTTGGAGTTGAGGGTTGAAAGATGATCCAAAATATCTGCCTTTAGATGAGAATCCTGCGGGAAGTAAACATTGGTAATGTGACCATGAGTGTTGGTACCAAGTAAGTGAAATGTTGCCTGAATGAAGTTTTTGTTGGCATGAATATTGCTGAGTTGTATGAGTATGGAATCCCAGAGGATTGCCAAGCCTCCAGAGGCTCCTTGTGCATCCACTGCTGAGACTTGCCCTCTAGGCCATACTTTCGCTGCTACCTTTTCCAGAAATGTCATGTTACATTTAGTTTCTTGAACAAAGAGGATATTTGGTTTTTCCTGCATGAGCATGTTTTTTAAGAGTCTACCTTTGCTGGGGCTATTGAGCCCTCTTATATTCCAGGAGATCAACTTCATTGAGAAGGGTTGGGGTGGATATTATAATACTTAGTCAGCTTTGGATATCGACCTGACTCTACAAGAACTTCGCCTATATTGATGGTTTTTTCCAGGGTTGTTTTCCTACCCCTTTTCTTGCTATCTTTTGTGATGAATTTACCATCCCATGGGCTTCCGATTTGCACCCCTAGAGAGTGTTTCTTGTGTGCTTTTTTCAAGACTTCTTCCAGTTTATCCAGTTTCCTTTCGGGAATCTTATCGAAATTTCTAGTTTTACAAGCTAGCTCCAAGGTAAGTATGTCTAGTTCGCCTATATCAAAAATTCTCAGAGTCTTCTTCCATCAGCTCAGGTTCTCAGAAGAGTTCCTCTAATTCCTTCGATTTCTTGGCACTGGATTCCGGGGTTTCCGTTTCCATTTCTTGGATGCCTTCTGCTTGCGGATCTGATTGAGGGGTGTGCATTTTGTCGGGTGGAGGATATTGTACCTGTGGGGAAGGGCCTTCCGGGAGTTCCCGAATTAGGTCTTTGACCTTTTTGATTTTTAGAGCAGGATCTTGCATTTCCAGATCAGCTAGGACCTCAAAGCTATTAGGATTTGGGGCTTTTGATTTATTAGCTAGATCTGATTTTGCATTGGTGGAGGGTTTTCTGTTACCTCGTCTGCGATTAACAACTTTTTTGAATCCATGTGCTTCCTTTTTGTCTGCATTTGTGATGTTAGGCGTGTTCCTGTTGAGCGGGCAGTCCCAGAACAGATGTCCGAGATTATGGCATTTCCTACACCTAAATGGAACATGTTCATAGTCTATCATTTGAATCCATTCAGAGTCTTCATGTCTAAATCTTACCTTGTCTGGCAGGGAGTGTTTGAGATCCATGTAGACACAGATGCGTGCGTAGGAAGTGAATTTGCAATATTTTGTGTCTTCCACCGCCTTGATGAACTCTCCCAGCTTATTTCCTATTTCCTTCAGAGATGTTTCTTCCCATTATTCCCATGGTAGTGAATAGAGTCTTATCCAGACTAGAGCATAGCTGAGGTCTTCCTTGTCTGGGTTGAATCTTTCAACCCAAGCTCTGAGGTACAGACCTGCAGCGTTGAAGAAGTAGGGTCCTCCATCTATGACCCGATTTCGATATTCAAGACAGTTAAAAACTACAGTGAAAAACCCCTTAGGGCCTAGATGCAGGGAAATGTGACCCTTGGGAGCCCATTTTGAATTTATCCAGCTGCTGAGAGCTCTTTCCGTAGGCCAGATACCTATAAACTTGCCGATTAGTGCATGGTCCCTCATGTATTGGATTCTGGCATTGATTCTGTGACTGGGGAATTCCACTGTAGGAATAACAACAGCCACTGGTTTGCACGTGGTTGATCTGACTGTGGTCTCTTCTTCCTGGGTTGATCCATCACCCCTGGAATGCGTATTTTCCTTTGGAATATCGCCGTGTTCCACCTTTGATTCTTCAGCGGTACCCTTCTGCTTTGAACCGGCGTGGTTTGGGGGACGGGCAGAGGTCCCCCCCTTCAAGAGCGGCATATTGTTGCCCAATAATTTCAGGGTGATGTCAGCCGCGACCAAGACTGCATCGGTTGACAGTGGACAGTGCTTTGCAGACCTGCCGTAGCAGGGAATGCAGAGCCCTAAGGACAGGTAACCGAAACCCTAATCGCCGTCCGCCATTATTTTCCTCTCTGTTGTCCGAGATCTCCTCTACCCCAAAATATCATTCTTGAGCATAGTTTAATTTATAATAATTATTATTATACTGTAATAATATTATTAATATTATGAACTCAAGGTATTAATATTATAAACCATGTTATTAGTATATTTTAACTAAGATTAATATTAGAAATTCTATGATTATAAATCCTAATATTACAAATTATAAAGCAAATATTGAACCTTAATATTAGAAACAAAATATTTATAAACACCAATATTAAAAATCGCCCAATTTTGTAATATAACAATGCGACGTTGAATAAATAACAATGTAATGTAACATTGTGACAATTATTATGAGATTGATTGCAATATTCGAACAATGTTTGCCACAATGTGCATCATATAAATTTTTATATCATTCCAACACCACATTATTAAATCCTAATATAAAACCCTAGCATTATAAAGCCCTCATATTATAAACTCTTTGGATAAATATAATAAACCAAAGAGATTATTAATACTATAAATCCAAGGGTTAATAAACCCTTGGGATTAATATTGAAACATAGGATTAACATTATAGTTCGAAGGGATTATAAAATTTAGGATTAATCTTAAACTCTAAGATTAACATTATAAACAATAATATTAATATATCAAACCCTAGATTAATCTGATAAAGCTTAAGATTATAAACCCTAGTATATTATTATACATATTGTTGTTGGCATTATGACACAGTTTTGGTTCTATGACATAGCTGTTGTCCTTGATGGCAACTCACTCAGATGACAAATCGCAGTTCAGGCTCTCAGAATAAAATAAAAAGAGATATATGAGTTTCCTCTTAACCAAGCCGCGTATACACGCGGGATCACCGATCTAAAGGTGCGTATGCGTATTCACACACTTTCATGCAAGGAAAAGTGCGTACATGTGGGAAAACTTGTTTTTTAGTCCATGGTATTTAGTCCCTGGCATTTGGACCTATGGTTTTAGACCATGGTATCGTGTCCGAAGTGTTGAACCCAGGTATTGGGTCCCAAGTATTGGTTCTAAGCGGCTTTGGACAATGGTATTAAGTAAGGCCTAAGAATATAAAAGGGGAAGGAGATCATTAGGCAAAGGAACTCACTCAAGGATTGAATATCTTATGAAGAGCAAGATCTAGAATAATGGTCATTGGGTTATGGTGCGTAGCTAGATCTGAATCAAGAAAAAACCTGAGCACTAGGAGAAGGATAAGTTCTATTGATGGGTCAAGATCTTAAGGCATGAAGAGAAGTATCTTTGTGTGATTTTGATCTGTTATATTTGGCGCATGACTTGATCTATAAGTCTGATAATCTGGGTATAACTGATGTTTGAATAATTGAAAAAGGGTAAATTATCTTTTATAAATCTATATGCGGGTTCGGCATAGCTAATGCACGTATACACACAGGTTCGGTAATTGAAAACAGTGTATACGTAGGTTTTCCTTAATACAGCAGCGTATGCACACAGATCCTACATATTGAGATAGCGTACGTCTCATGAAATATGTTTTAGCTACTTCTATTTGTTACTGCAGTGTTTTGGGTTCAGGATTGGTTTTTCGGTTATTGTTACTGTATTCTGGTTACAAAATTCATAGAATTGATTGTTTAATTTAGTTTTGTTTGGTGCAAAGGAGGTTGGTTGATGCAGATACATTTGATGTTTGATTGATGGATCTAGTCTAAAAAACTATGAAACCTGGTCCTTGGAATAAAAGAGAAGGTTGTAGCCTTCTATAGGTCATCATCTACGTACTAGTACATCGGCTAGTACAAGAGCTAAGGGGGTTGTAGCTCCCTTCCAGGAGAAGCTGGAGAAAGAGAGAAGGTTGTAGCCTTCTACAGGTAGAATCTTGCGTACTGGTATAAGACTGCACCAGTACAAAAATATTGTAAAAGGAAGTTGCTTGTTAACAAGAAGATAGAGAAACATTGCAGCAGGTGGTTTTCACCCACATTTAGTTTCCACCTTATATCTTGTGTTCATATGTGTGATGATCTAATCTGTTTACTACATATGTTTACTGTCCTTATGGTTAATGAAGTTCATATGCACTGATTGAAGATCAAATAGATTAATTAAATCTTAAGTTTACTGAATATATGCTAGTTTTTGTAGACATAGTTGGGTGTATACGTTGGTTTCCATATCTAAAGTAGCGTATATCTAAGTTTGAAAATGGAAAAGTATTTGACTTGATAATATTGATTCATCCCCCTGTTAGTGTTATTTCCAACAATTGGCATGAGAGAAAGTCCTTCAGAAGAAGCTTGATCACTTGAAAGAAGATCTATCATCATGAGAAACTACGAAAAGGAGGCATCCATTAGGCCACCAATCTTTTTATCGGAGCAACTTCATCTATTGGAAGGTAAGAACCACAACCTATCTTCAATCTCTTGGTGCAAAAGTTTTGGATATCGTGGAAGGAGGATACACATTCCCATCAATAACTCCCTCAGATACAACTAGTAAAAAGTAGTATGAAGCAAATGAAAAGGTTGTCAATACTCTATTGGGGAGTCTATCTCAATCAGAATTTGTCAAGGTTATGCAGCTGAAAACAGTCAAAGAAATATGGGACAGGATCATTCTAAGCTATGAAGGAGATGATCAAGTAAAACGTGCAAAACTATAATCTCTCAGAATTCAATACGAAACTCTCAGAATGCACAATGATGAAAGTGTGGCTAATTATTTCTTACATAGAGATGAGATTATTAATCACATAAAAAACTTGGGTGAAGAAATAAAAGAAGTTACTTTAGTTGAAAAATTTCTAAGATCTTTTTCTTCTAAGTTTGAATCAAAAGTTTCTGCCATAGAAAAAAATCAGAATCTTCATAGTATTACTTTGTCACAACTGCATAGAATCCTAACTGCTTTTGAAATGAGAAAAGGGGGACCACCAGACATGAGAGAAGCCACATTCAAAGATTCAAGAAAAGGAGAATACAATGAGTCAGTGAATACATCAAAAGAAGAGGAAGAATCAAAGTTTGTCAAGAACCTTCAACGAGATTCGGGAAGATTCAGAGATAAGCTACCTTTCAAATGTTTTGTCTGTAGGAGAGTCGATCACTATGCAGCCAAATGTCCTGATAAAGATAAGCTTAATAAAGGTAAGGAACCAGTTAAATGGAATAAAAAATAGAATGTAAGTAGGAAGAGCTATTATACACATGAAGACAGTGATAGACTTTCAAATAGCGATGAATATGAGCATGGTAATGATTATAGGCTTTTGATGGCTTCTTGGATGCTATTTATGAAGATGATCTCTATGAAGAAATATCTAAAATTAAAATTTGTTTAGAAGAAAAGAATATGATCATAGATACTCTTACATTCCAACTTCCTGAAAGGGAAAAATAGGTCTTGGATATACTGAAGCAGCACCTCAAGCACAGAAGTCATCCACCTCCAAAAGTTATCTTGATGCAGCAAGGAGAAGTGAACAGTTTGACAATCGTCAGCAAAGGCATAAAACAAATCACCAAGTAAATTAGGGGCAATCTAATTCAAGGATGAACATAAGCTACAACCAACCACAGGTAAATCATTCTCAATTTTCCTCAAGAATGAATGTCAATGGAAACTACAATCACCTAGATAGTAGATATGATAATCGTAGGAATGTCTTTAATGGCCAATGTTTTTCATGTCATAACATTGGACACAAAGCTACTCAATGTGTTACCTACAAGACCACCATGACTCAAGAAGCAGAAAACCAAAGGAGCATGACTAGGATCATGAAGAGGACCTACAATAAATTTTCTACTCTTGAAAATGAAATAGAATGCGCTATTTGTAACAACTTGGATCATGAAGATTCTGAATGCAGGAGTAAGTTTTGGCAAGCATCTTAGAAGGAGCAACGTTCATTGGGTCCCAAAACATGGAGAAAGAAAGGACCGCAATCAGAAAGATGGGGTATAGCCTTATATGTAGAAGGATAAGAAAATCAGTGGTACATCGACAATGGATGTTTGAAACATATGATAGGTGATAAAGAAAAACTTAAGTCGTATAGTGCCTTAGAAAAGGAAAGGAAGGTCTCATTCAGAAATGACACACCTACACTCATAAAAGGTAAAGGTATTGTTCTTTTGAAATAAAAAGTCAAAGTTGGACATGTTATGTATGTTGATGGCCTAAAGCATAATATATTGAGTGTTAGCCAAATGTGTGATCAAGGAAATGAGGTAATATTTTGATCAAATGGATGTATTGTTCGTGAGCTTGATACAGGAGAAACAGTGATAAAAGGCATAAGAACTCTAAATAATTTATAAATACTCAAGGGAGGACAACAACAATGCTATCTAAGCAAGATTGATGAATATTGGTTGTGGCACAGAAGGTTGGGGCATCTAAGCTTCTCTCAAATAAGGAAAGCATGCAAATATCAGGCGGTTTGTGATCTCCTAGACATAAAAAATCTAGACAATACAATATGCAAATCATGTTAGTTTGGTAAGCAAACCAAAACTAATTTCCCGAAGAAGGAAGGATCAGCTAGTAACCCACTTGAACTTGTCCATACTAATTTATGTGGTCCATCAAGGAAAAATTCACCTCGAGGAGAAGAATACTTTATATTGTTCATTGACAACTTTTCCAGGATGTGTTGGATAGGACTTTGGAAGCGTAAAGACAAAGCTTCCGAAAATTTCAAAGCTTTCAAAGCCTTTGTTGAAAATGAATCAGATCGCAGAATCAAATGCCTTAGGTCTAAACTAGGAGGGGAATTTACCTCAGATGAATTTTTTGACTTTTGTGATGAACATGGAATAAGAAGGGAATTCTCTACTACAAGGACTCCTCAGTAAAATGGAGTAGTTGAAAGGATGAACAGAACGGTTCAACAAATGGCTCGTGCTATTCTTAATGAATCTAGAACTCCTGCAACCTTCTGGGCTGAAGCTACATTTGATGCCATTACTATTCTCAACAAAACAGACATTCGGGTAAACAACACTCAAACTCCTCATGAACTTTGGTATGGTAAGACTCTTATGGTAAAATACTTCAAGGTTTTTTGAAGCAAATGTTAGATCAAAAGGACTGATGAAAATCTTGGCAAGTTTGAACCTAGAGAAAATGAAGGCATTCTCCTTGGTTACTCTTCCCGGAGTAAAGGATATAAGTGTTACAATAAAAGACTTGGAAAAATTGCTGAAAGTATTGATGTGGTGGTTGATGAAGAAGGCAACAATTCAAAACAGTTAAAAACCGAAGATTTTGAAGAGGAAGAGGACTATCCTTCAACATCAGATCAGAATAATGCTGAAGAAGAAACTTATGAGGCACCAGAAGAAAAAATAAGAATAGAAGAAAACAGTTCGTCTAGATATGTTGAGAAGAACCATCCAGAGACTCAAATTTTGGGGCAGAAAGAGGCAGGTGTTCATACAAGAAGAACTATAATAGAAGCTTCAAGCTATCTAGCATTTCTCTCCTTTGTTGAACCACGAAATGTAAGTGAAACATGCAAAGATGAATGATGGTCCAAGGCCATGAATGAAGAACTTGAGCATATTGAAAAGAATAACACTTGGGAATTGTTTCCTAAACCTAATGATAAGAATGTCATAGGTACCAAATGGATATTCAAAAACAACCTGAACGAAAATGGAGATGTTATTAGAAACAAGGCCAGACTTGTTTGTAAAGGGTATGCTCAACAAGAAGTTGTAGACTTTGAAGAAACTTTTGCACCAGTTGCTAGAGCTCAAGCCATAAGAATGTTCCTTGCTCTTTCTAGCTTTCAGAAGTTCAAAGTATAACAAATGGATGTCAAATCTTCCTTTTTAAATGGAGACTTAGAAAAAGAAGTGTATATTGAGCAACAAGATGGATTCATCGTTGGAAATGATCCAAAACTTGTATGCAGACTTAAGAAGCCACTCTATGGTCTTAAACAGGCTCCAAGGGCTTGGTATTATCATTTGGACAAATACCTCCATCAACAAGGTTTTTCAAAAGGATGAGTAGATAGTAATTTATATATAAAGATTGATGATGATGAATTGCTAATACTTGTTGTGTATGTTGATGATATCATCTTTGGTAGCAATGAAGAAGCCACAAGTCAAAACTTTGCTTTGGTGATGCAGAAAGAATTTGAAATGTCCCTACTTGGTGGGCTAACATATTTTCTTGGTTTACAAGTCCAACAAAAGAAAGACGATACCTTTCTATCACAAACCAAGTATCTCAAGTAGATATTCAAGAAATATGGCATGGAAGATTCAAAACCAATATGTACCCCTATGGTAACATGTTGTAGCCTCAGTGCAATGATGATTCAGCAGTAGTACATCAACCAACCCATAGATCCATGATTGGTAGTCTCCTCTATCTGATAGGTACCCGACCAGACATCATGCATGCAGTGGGAATAGTTAGAAGATTCCAAGGAAATCCAAAAGAAGCACACCTTCTGGTGGTTAAAAGGATTTTTAGATATCTTCAAGGAACACAAAACTATGGCTTAAGTTATCCTATAAGTACATATCTCACACTTCATGCATACACAAATGCAGATTGGGCGGGAAGCGTGGATGACAGAAAAAGCACTAGTGGTGGTGCACTCTTTATGGGTTCCAGATTAGTATCTTGGTTCAACAAGAAACAAAGTTCAATTGCATTATCTACAACTGAAGCATAATATGTGTTTGTTGCATCATGTTGCACACAACTCCTTTGGATGATGCAAACGTTGCAAGACTTTCAAATCATTTGTACTCCACCTATCTCCATTTTGTGTGATAATACAAGTGCAATCGGTATTTCAAAGAATCAAGTAATGCATTCAAAGAACAAGCACATACCTATCAAATATCATTTTTTATGAGAGAAAGCGCTTGAAAAAAAGGTCAAATTGGAGAATGTTCCCTCCAAGGAACATGTTGCTGATATATTCACCAAACCACTTCCCAGGGAGACATTTGAATACTTTAGAGAGAAGCTAGGAGTATTTGATGCATCATCTTGCTATTGAAACTTATATGTTTCAGAGAAAAGTGGTTGTACGCGAGTTTCATGAGGAGCATATACATACATACGCTGGTTTCTATGGATATAGTCGCGTATATGTTGATTTGAAGAAAAACAATGGGCCAGACTTAGGATGAAAATAGTCTGACATGGGTTTGACAAAGACCATCTGGCACAGGTTTATGGGGAGCATATACTTCTAATAATGCATTGTTGGCATTATATTAGAAGATCTTGGCTCAATTTCACAATTTTTTTTGGTTTCAAGTAGAACATGTGTTGAGGGAGAACATGGTTGCTGGTTTGAATGACAATTGACAGATGCTGCTGATGATAGTTGTTGATGATTATCATAGTCTTGTTGTAGATATTTTGTCTCTATTTCATGTATATCTTGTTTCCCCACTATGCCTCGGATGGATGATGTAATGTTCTTGTTTTATCATGTGTAAACTTTTGCTGTATCGCCACTTGGTCGGGTGGATTGGTCAATATTGGTATATCCCCACTTGTTTGGGAGATGGATGTATGTATGAGTCTTTGGTGATAGGAAGGTCATTTATAGAGTCATGTCTTTCTTGTAGAACGTCTTTTTGTATACCTTGCCTAGAGTCCGGGGGAGCATGGACAACACAGTAGAGTAGAAGATTTCAGCATGTACTCAAGGGGAGCATCATCGTTTTCCATTGATGACAAAGGAGGAGAGTGACTTGGAGTGACTTAGGGTTGCCATCAAGTCCAAAGGGGGAGATTGTTGGCATTATGACATAGGTTTGGCTCTATGACACAGGTGTTTTCGTTGATGGCAACTAACTCAGATGAAAGATCATAGTTCAGGCTCTCAGAATGAAGGAGAAAGAGATATACACAGTTTCCTCTTAACCAAGCCACTTATACACGCGGGATCATTGATCAAAAGGCGCGTATGCGTATGCACGCACTTTCATGCAAGGAAAAGCATGTTCATGTGGGAAAACTTGCTTTTTAGTACATGGTATTTAGTACCTGGAATTTGGACCTATGGTTTTGGACCATGGTTTCACATCCAAAGTGTTGAACCTAGGTATTGGGTCCTAAGTATTGGTTCTAAGTGGTTTTGGACCATGGTATTGAGTAAGGCCTAAGACTACAAAAGGGGAAGGAGATCATTAGGCACTCACTCAAGGATTGAATATCTTATGAAGAGCAAGATCTAAAATACTGATCATTAGGTTATGGTGCATAGCTGGATCCGAATCAAGGAGGAACCTGAGTGCTAGGAGAAGGATAAGTTCTATTGATGGGTCAAGATCTTAAAGATTGAAGAGAAGTATCTTTGTGCGATTTTGATTTGTTATATTTGGCGCATGACTTGATCTATAAATCTGATAATCTGGGTATAACTAATGTCTAAACAATTGAAAAAGGGTCAATTATCTTTTATAGATTTGTACGCAGGTTCGACATAGCTAGTGCGCGTATACACGTCAGTTCGGTAATTCAGAAGAACGTAAACGTAGGGTTGCCTTAATAGAGAAGCGTATGCACGCAGGTTCTACATGTTAAAGTAGCGTGCATCTCATAAAATATGTTTTAGCTACTTCTGTTTATTACTGCAGTGTTCTGCATTTAGGATTGGTTTCTAGTTATTGTTACTGTATTCTGCTTACAACATACAAAGAAGTGATTGTGTAATTCAATTTTGTTTGGTGCAAAGGAGATTGGTTGATGTAGATACATTTGATGTTTGATTGATGGATCCAGTCTTAAAATTTATGAAACGTGGTCCCTAGAAGAAAATAGATGGTTGTAGCCTTCTGTAGGTCAGCACCTACATCCTAGCACATCAGCTAGTACAAGAGCTAAGGGGGTTGTAGCTCCCTTCTAAGAGAAGCTGGAGAATGAGAGAATATTGTAGCTTTCTGCAAGTAGAAGCCTATGTACTGGTATAAGACTGCACCAGTACATAAATGTTGTAAAAAGAAGTTTCTTATTAACAAGAAGATAGATAAGCATTGCAAGAGGTGGTTTTCACCCACGTTGGATTTCCACCTTATATCTTGTGTTCATATGTGTGATTATCTGTTCTGTTTACTACACCTGTTTACTGTCCTTATGGTTAATGAAGTTCAGATGCACTGATTAAAGATCAAATAGATTAATTGAACCTTAAGTTTACTGAATATATGCTAGTTGTTGTAGACACAGTTTCATGTACACGCTGGTCTCCATATCTGAAGTAGCATATATCTAAGTTTGAAAATGAAAAATTATTTGACTTGATAATACTGATTCACCCCCCTCTCAGTATTATTTCCAGCAATTATGGATTAATATTGTAAACCTAGGGGATTATATGCCAATGGGAATGATATTAAATTAATGAGATTATTGTTTTAGAGAAGAATCTTCGGCGAAAATCACATAGAGATAATTTTGTCGACGCGTTTCGAACCAACCAGTGTGGTTCATCATCAGGACAAGTTGAATAAACAGACCCAGCTTAGCATGTTAAATAGTTTGAGCAGAGACTCCAACAGCTAAATTCATAACAACTAATTTTGACTTAGGACCCCGGTCAAATTATTTTAATATTCTTACTATTTTTATTATTATTATTTCCAGAAATAAGTCAAATTAGGTAGAAAATTTTATATAAATAAATAAAATACTTCCAATGATTAGTAATTTATTTATTTATTCAAATTGTTTATTAATAATTATTAATATATATATGTAATATAAAGTTATATATTAAGTTATTAGAAAAAAGTTAGGATTAATAATAAAAATATTTTTGTGATTAGTATAAAAATAATATTATTTGTTTATTTTAAATTATTTAAAATTATTATTTAACATCATACATATATATATATATATATTAATATCAATAAAGTTAGGTATAATAAAAAAAGTAATTTATTTATTTAATTATATTATGTATTACCTATTATTAATATTATATAGATATATATTCCAAATTAAAATGAATAATATTAGTTGTAAGTTAAAGTTAAATATATAATATAATAAAAGTTAAATATGAAAATAAATAAAATATTTTCCAATGGTTTTATTTAAAATATTTACTTAATAGTTAATAATGGTAAAAATAATAATTAAAAAAAAATAAAAATAAAATAAAAAAATAAATAAAATAAATAAAAATAAAAATAAAAATAAAAAATAAAAAAAATAATAAAATAATAATAATAATAATAATAAAATAATAATAATATTAATTATTATTATAATAATAAAATAAATAAATAAACATGTTAATTTTAATTAAAAATAAATAAACAAATAAATAAATAATAAATTTTTAATTTAAGAATTAAAGAGTTAAGAACACAACTAGGAGGAGAGAGCTGGGACCCAGCAACTACTAATCTTCCAACCATCCTCTCTATTGAGACTGTTCGGCCTTTTTTCAATCCCAAGGGCTTCCCTAAATTTCCGATGATGAAATTGCGACACTCTAGCAATCACACTAGCTTCTTCGATGCAGACATGGTGATTGGTTTTCTTCACATGCTCTGCTAAAGCGGAAGACTTGGTTCTCATATGCCTGAGGTTTGCTGCATGCTCACTAATTCTTTGGTTAATGGAGCGACTAGTCTCACCGATATAGGGGATCCCACATGAACAAAGAATAATATAAACACCTTTCATGTCCTTGGGGTCGATAGGATCCTTCACAGATCTGAGGGACTTACGAATGGTGTTAAGAGGTCTAAAGGTTGCGGGGATATTGTGCTTCTTAAGAATCCTCGCAATCCTATCTATGGTCCCTTGAACATATGGAAGATGGACCCCAGGAATTCGAACATTAGGTTCTCTTTTGGATAACGAATTCTTAGTCGCTTTGAGGAAAGCCTTATGTCCCAAATGTCTGCTATAACCATTTTCAATAAATACATTAAGGAGATGGGACTTCTCCTCCTCGAAGCTCCTTTCATCAGAGATCCTCAAGGAACGAGTCGCCAGAGTGTTGAGAACCCCCAACTTCTGGGCAGGGAAATGGTGGGAACTAGCATGAAGATACTGCTCCGTATGAGTTTTCTTGCGAAACACTCGATGGGAGAGAGAACCATCCTCATTCCTAGAGATAAGAATATCAAGGAATGGGAGGAAAACATTGACTTCTTGTTCCTTAGTGAACTTGATGGCCGATGATTGATTATTGAGATGATCAAAGAAGAGATCTAACTCATCTTGGCCGTGAGACCAGATGACATTAGTGTCATCCACATATCTCTTCCAACGCTTGGGTAGGAGACGGGCTGAGTTCAAAGCCTTAGATTCAAAATCCTCCATAAAATGATTTGCAACAACAGGAGATAGGGGCGAGCCCATGGCAACCCCACAGGTTTGCTTAAAGAACTCCCCTTCAAAACTGAAAAAGGTCGAAGTGAGGTAGATCTCAACTAACCAAGTAGTATCAGGATCAGTTAGACGGTTGATCACTTCCATGGCCTCATTAATAGGGATGCAAGTGTAGAGAGAAACAACATCAAAACTGACAAGAATGTCTCCAGATTCCAGCTTGATGTCCTTGAGCTCCTCAATAAAAGAAGTCAAGTCTTTAACGAAGGACCCTGTACGACAAACTAAGGGTTTAAGCTTCAAGGCAGGGAACTTAGCAAGAAGATAGGTCGGACCACCTATAGTGTTGACAATGGGCCGAAGGGGAGCTCCTTCCTTGAGAATTTTAGGGAGCCCATAGATTCTAGGGGTGATCGGATTGCTCTCAATGAGTTTATGGTGCAAGGGACTCACCGAGTTACTTGATTTAATGGCAAGGGCCACAATATTGGAGATCTTCTTCAATGGGTTTTTTGGAAGCTTCTTATAACTTCCACTGTTATGAAGATGATCTAACATTTTATTTTGGTAGCCTTCCCTGTTGAGAAAAACAGCAACCCCTCCTTTGTCAGCTTTCAGAACAACAATGTCTTTGTTCTGATTTAAGGATTTTAGTGCTTCAAATTCTTCCCTGCTAAGGTTTCTCTTCGGAGGCCTAGCCTTCCTAAGGATGACAGCACAATCCTGCCGAATAGTGTTCTTAATACTATCCGGTAAACCCCGAATCCCAAATTCTATGTCACAAATAATGTCATCCACAGGGATTTTCCTAGGGGTCAAGGCAAAGTTAAGACCTTTGCCTAAAACTTTAAAAACGGGAGGGGAAAAAGAGAAACCAAATAAATTAATAACTTTATTATTAATATGAGAGGAATGGGGAGGATTAATATAATTTATAAGACTCTTCTTGGATTTACAGTAATCGTTCAGATGTAAATTAGGTATTTTTAACTTCTTATTATGGTTAATTATTCTCCTATTCCTAGAACAATAATTACTACTTCCCTCATTATTTACCATATTATCAATAATCTTATTTTTAATGGTGTTATTCTTATTGTTACTAACCAAAGAATAAATCCTATTTTTATTATAACTATTAATAACAACATTATTATTATTATTATTATAATATTATTATTATTATTAAATTCAAATATTATTATCATTATAATTTATATTATTATTATTTTAATTTATATTATTATTATTATAATTTGTAATGTTATTATTATTATTAATATTACAATTAATAATTATTAAATTTATAATATTATTATTATAACTAAAATTATTAAAACCATTGCAAATATTGTTACCATTATAATCTGCAATGTTACCATTATAATCTGTAACATTATTATGGTCATCGTTATTACGAATAAAATTAACATAATTGTTATTCAAGCTATGTTCACCATTATAATATGTAATATTATCATGGTCATCGTTATTATGGTCATCGTTATTTTTGTAAACACAAGAGTTTAATATTAAAAAGAGGAGGCATTAGTAGTATAAACTATTCACATTAATATTATAAACTAAAGGAATTAATAATCCGATATATTAATATTATAAGACAAAGTGATTGATAAATACAAGAGATTAATATTATAAAACCAAATTATTAATATTATAATGCAGGGGATTAATATTATAACCTCTAATATTAAAACGCACTATTATAAATTATAAACCTATGGGATTGTAAACCCAAGGATTATAAAGTTTATCATTAATATTATAAACCATGTGATTAATATTTTAAACCCTAATATTAATATTACAACCTTAATATGGAACCAAAATATTATAATTAAAAACTCAATATTAAAACTTACTATTAAATGTTCACAATATTCTAAACCTAATACTAAGCTACTTTTTTGTAGTGTAACAACGTGATATTGAATAAATTGCAATGTAATGTAACATTGCAATAATGATTGTCATATTGCAATAATGATTGTCACATTGATTGTCATACTGAGGCAGTATTTGTCATAATGTGCCATTTGGTATACTTTTGTACCATTCTAATGTCACATTATAAAATTTTAATATAAAACCCTACATTATAAAACATAATATAATAAACCTTAAGATTAATATTATAAAACCCTTTATCATAAATTATAGACCCAATATCAAACTCTAATATTAAACCTCAATTTTGTAATGTTATAATGCGACGTTAAATAAATTGCAATATAATGTAACTTTCGACAATGATTTTCACATTGATGATCACATTCAAACAATGTTTATCACAATATGGCATTAGATATATTTTTGTACCATTCCAATATCACAATATTAAATCCTAATACAAAATTGTAACATTATCAAATCTAACATAGTAAAATCTAAGATCAAAAAACTTGAGTCTAATATATGAAATCTTAATACTATAAACCCTATAATTAATATTATAAATCATAAGAATAATATTGTTAACTCTAGTGATCCGCTATAAGCCTCTATGGCCAACCATGACTATCCACTATGGTTTAGTATAAGTTTTTTTATAGATAAACCATGGTTCAAGACATAAGTGTGATTCACCATAATCGTTATAGTGAATACTATAACAATTAATAAGATAAATCCTAAAATTAATATTAAAGATTAAAATTAATTTTATAAATACTAATATTAATATTAATATTATAAAACTCTAATATTGTAAACCTCTCTTATTCTTATTCTTATGGGAATGGGATGCGCCACTTGTTCTATTCCCATCATTTCTCATCCTCGAATCGCGTATTATGACTTAAAATAGAAATACAATCCATGGGTTTATTTTTTATTAATACATCAAAGAATATACATGCATTTAAATGTATTGACATTCCTTAAAGTTCACACATATTCTTTGGAATACTTTCTAGTCTAATTTACAAAATTTGTAATTGTTAAGGGAGGTCTAAAACTATATGAGAAAGAACGTCTATAGATTATTTTGTGAGCATATTATAGGGAAATTCATAACCATGTTTTCTCCCCCATAACATAATGTCGGCATCAATACCTATAAACCCACACACTTATTAAAGAATTCAATATTATATATCAAATGTCACATTAATGTTATAATGTGTTAGTATTAAAAAATTGATATTAATGTATTAAATGTATTAAATATTAATGAAATATTCAACATTATATATTAATATATCAAAGGTCACATTAAATTTTTAGTATTAAATAATTAATATTAATGTATTAAATATTAATTATGTATTGAGTAGTTTTTCTTTTGAAAAGAAAAAGTGCTAAATTTATTATCTGAAACCATGCATAAATTACACTTTGGAGATGCTTAAAAGAATTGTAAACACATCCACCAAAATCGCTACCAAAAAAATTCAAAGCTCATAATAAATGTTCCTCCAAACCGGAGGACCATGAAACATCTGTTAAAAAAGATTGGCCACAGGCCGCTTGTGCATCACCATTAATTCCACAAAAATGCATGGGGAAATCAAGTCCTAGGACATAATATGAAGAAACCGAAGAGGCCAAGCGCTCACACGCACCAAAAACCTAGAAGGAGCAACAAAATAAAAATGGAAAGCCATCAAAGAGACCTAGGCACAGGCCGCCTAGAAATCCCAAAAAAACCCAACAGAAAACCATGGAAAGAACACTGACAAAAGTTAACGACCACGATATCGCCCGTACGAAGTGAACAAAAACATTCACAACAGTTTCAAACCATCAACAACTGGAGAAATAGAGGCACATATCTGTGACTGAAAATGACAAAAGCGTCGAGTCGACCCCTCTCCCTTAACTCCCAACTCAATAGAAACATAGAGATGAAAAAGGAGGCTTGAAACAAGAGTCAATACGATAAGGGAAACGCCTAAACTCCTCTCCCTCAACTCTCAACTCCCTTCTCAAACGCCTAAACCCCTCTCCCTCAACTCCCTTCTCAAATTTGAAACGAACAACCAAAATAATGCCGCAGGAGGCACGCAATATCGAACGACAAAAGTCGAACCAAGACTCAATACGGCAAGTGAAACAACTAAACCCCTCTCCCTCAACTCCCTTCTCAAATCTGAGACGAACAACCAGAATAATGTCGCAGGAGGCAGGAACCATCGAACGAAAAAAGTCGAATTGAAGTAAGGTTGCAAAAACCCCAAAATCCAAGCAACAAATTGAGGTAATAGAAACATCCAAAAGGCATTAGTCAACAATGGGCCACAACGAGGATGGACTGCGGTGGCGTTGAACTAAAGCTAGAAGAAAAATGGAGGGTTGCAACAAGGGTCTCCTGCTGCCAAACCCCTCTCCACCTCTCTGTGTATTGATTAGGTATTATATTTACTAGCATTTGCACCTTATGTTGCAAAGGAAACGTCGTAAGGCATAGAGTGGTGAAGAATAGCATAGAGTGGGGAAGAATAAGGACATGTATAGAGTGGGGAAGAATAACATAGAGTGGGGAAGAATAGGGACATGTGAATGGACATTGTTGAAGGAAAGGGTGGATGATGATAATGAGAGTGGTCTTCCCACTTCTTGTTCGCCCAACAATGCCAATCTTTTTCCCTCCCTCAAGTGTACATGTAATGCCCCGTAAAACAAGGGGGTTGTTGGCTCTATATCTAATTTGCACACATATCAAAATATATTCGACTGCAAACATCATAAACCATTCAAATTTTAGTTAAAAAAATAAATGTTAACACATTCATCTTGTTGGAATGCACAACTCAGGTACCTTCAAGTCTTGCAATTCCACCTTCCCATGCGAGGGCCAACTATCTGGTGGTCTGCAATCTTCTATAACAGCTGGTGCCTCACTAGGAATGTGCATGTATTGTTTGATGTGTTCTATAGAAACAATGTAGTTTGCAAGTGTCCATTGGATGTGAATACTGGAAACCAATGACATGTTCAATGACAGACCATATGATAGTGTCATCCCAACAAAACCTGCACCAGTTCAAATGTTAGGCATCATCATCGTATGCATAAAAGCATCCAGTAACAACATATATCTCCCATAGACGACCCTTAGTTTCATCGTTCATACCAGGATTGAAGCTGCCCATTGGGAGTAGAACCATAGCAAGAGCAGAGGAGAAAAGAACAGTTGCACTTAACATCTCTAGACGCTGAATCAACCAATCATTTGCCGAGAAACTGTAGAAAAAGGGGCTCAAATTTTTATCCATAAGGTCTAAGTTCTTCTTTAAGAACTGATCCTCAACCTTGAAAGCCCTAATGGTCATTGTTCCTGCTATGGACTCGCCAAAATGATTTGCAATAGGTGATTTTGTTGTGCCATTCAGTCTCATCAGTTCTTTAGCAGAGGAAAAATAGTATTTCTGATTAAATTGAACAAACAAAAAATCAATTATAGCTTCTCTCACAATATTCATAGTGAAGTACAAAGTCTTCTCAAGAAACTTGTGTGAAGTGGCGTTTTACCTGGAGTTGAAAGGTCAAATAAATCATTGGAATGGCTACAAACAAAACTTGCCATGTTACAGTAGCCACAACTCCAAGACTGCTATAAGCATTCATGGTAGACGACATGGAAAAGACAAAAGAGAAAGGAATGTCTACATCGAGAATGTTGAAATCTGAAGAAAAATGTCAGTAGTTTACTACCCTGATGTACATCAAATTTCACTTTTTGTTTTAAGGAACGAAAAGACAAGAAGGAAGCCCATGGTGATTACATAAAATACTTACTCTGCTCAGAACTCTTCCCAGTGGAGTTACATCAAAAAATGCCATTGGTGCTCGGAATAAAGAACTCAGAAGCTCAAAAAAGAAGGAGTTTGATGCCTCAAGCCCCAAAATAACACAAAGCAATGACTGAAGGAATAAGAAAAATATAGATGTGAACCCAATGGCTGAGTACACTGTTATTAAACTTAATACACTGACTTGAAGACTTTGCACCTTTGCAGCCATCCAAACATTTCCTGAAATCTGCCCAATCAGAAATATAAGATGACCGAGACTAGCACAAGAACAATATAAGAAACCTTTATTCTGTTTCTCTTCCCTTTTAACTAGTTGACCCCCCTTGGGAGCTCTATATGAAATCAATCGTTCTTTCTGTGATTTTCTCCTTTGAATTTCTCTCTCGTCATTAATCGGTTAATCTTTTGTGGATGGCATCGTGGCTGCTAATTCATTGGAACCCACAGTATTCTTGTGTGCATTCACAAGCTCCCTAAATGCCTCACTCGATACCAATAGTTCCTGATATTTCCCAGTTTGATGAATCTCCCCATCTACCATCAACTACAAAAGAGAGAAACTTTAGTCTAGAAATTAAAAGAAAAATTGCCAAAGCTATGAGCATTATATATGTTAAAATTACAAGAGTTATAATTATGTGCAATCTGTTAAAAAACTTCGTCAAAATGTTGTATACAAGCAAACAAACAGCTTCCACATGGCTAGGACAACTGTTTACTAACCAGAATAGCATCAAATGCCGCGAGAAATCAACTTGGTGTGTTACAAGGATTACTGTCTTGTTTGACAGTGCTCCCATTATGTATTCCTACACATCAAAATCCGTGATTAATAGGATCTGTGAAAGCTAAAGAAAATGAAAATCATTGCTGTATAAAGGTGCAACAAGCAAATTAGTAACAACTACATAATAACTTTAAAAACCTTTATATTAGAAGGAAATCGCCATATTAACCTTAAACAGGCTAGTAGCTGTATGAGCATCAATAGCACTGAGAGGATCATCCAATAGATAAATATCAGAATCTTGATATAAGGCACGGGCAAGCTGTATCTGCTATTTCTGGCCACCGCTGAGAATGACACCTCTTTCTCCTATTTCAGTGTGATCACCCAAGGGAAGATTCTGGAGGTCTTTATCCAGCGAAGACTTGAGGATAACTTCCTGATATTTATGCTCATCCATGGGATGCCCAAATAATATGTTGTTTCGTACTGTTCCGGTTTGAATCCATGCAGTCTTAGAAACATATGCGAGGGTGCCACATACTTGCAACTGTAGAGGCAGGGTTTAGAACAATAAGAAAGAGAATCAATCAATTTAAATGGTTGACAATGTTAAGGTAAGGAGGTAAATAATTCATACACACACTGCCCCTTAACTTTGGTACTTCTCCAAGTATTGCAGCTAAAAGAGTTGATTTTCCAGATCCAACTTCTCCACAAATTGCCAATTTTTGGCCATGTTTAACCTCCATATTTATGTTTCTCAATGTCGGCTTTGATGAACTGGAATCCCAACTTAGTGTTGCAGAACTAATAAGAAGAGAGTGGTTAGAGTTCTGAAGAAATACACGCTCAACCACCCGATCCTGTAATTCAGCAGCCTCAAGAAATTTGATGATACGACTTAATGAGGCCTTTGCTTGAATGATAACAGCAATTACATCAGACATTAGTCGAATTGGTTCTTGAACAAGGTGCAAAGTGGCTATGAATGTGAAAACGTTGCTTGGAGTAAGAGAAATTTAAAAAAAATAGCAGGTTATAAACATTACAGTCGAAACCAAATAAATATCATAATCTTGATATAAGGCACGGGCAAGTTGTATCCGCTGTTTGTGGCCACCGCTGAGATTAACACCTCTTTCTCCTATTTCAGTGTGATCACCGAAGGGAAGATTCTAGAGGTCTTTATCGAGCGAAGACTTGAGGATAACTTCCTGATATTTCTGCTCATCCATGGGACGCCGAAATAATATGTTGTTTCGTATTGTTCCAGTTTGAATCCTACAGTCTAAGAAACATATGCAAGGGTGCCACAGACTTGCAACTGCAGAGGCAGGGTTGAGAACAATAAGAAAGAGAATCAATCAATTTAAATGGTTGACAATGTTAAGGTAAGGAGGTAAATAATTCATACACACACTGCCCCTTAACTTTGGTACTTCTCCAATTATTGCAGCTAAAAGAGTTGATTTTCCAGATCCAACTTCTCCACAAATTGCCAATTTTTGGCCATGTTTAACCTCCATATTTATGTTTCTGAATGTTGGCTTTGATGAACTGGAATCCCAACTTAGTGTTGCAGAACTGATAAGAAGAGAGTGGTCAGAGTTCTGAAGAAATACACGCTCAACCAACCGATCCTGTAATTCAGCAGCCTCAAGAAATTTGATGATACAACTTAATGAGACCTTTACTTGAATGATAACAACAATTACATCAGGCATTAGTCGAATTGGTTCTTGAACAAGGCGCAAAGTGGCTATGAATGTGAAAACGTTGCTTGGAGTAAGAGAAATTTAAAAAAAATAGCAGGTTATAAACGTTAAAGTCGAAACCAAAACGGGAGATGACCAAATCAACAACGAATTATAGGCTTTCCGAAACTGAACCGCAGATAGCCATTTGAACTCTACCTTACACAGCGTCTCAATACTTTCTTTGAAGCGTTCCTCCCCTGCATGCAATTTCAGTACTTTCATATGCACCAGAGCTTCTGTGGTAGTCCTTAACCGCTGATCCTGGGCTGACATGAGTTCGGTTTGAAACTTATGCTGTAACTTTGCCAATGGAGAGTTAAAAAGAATGGTAATGATGATAACTGCCAAGGCCGAAAGTGTGGCCCATCCAATTGCATGGAAGAGGATGCCTAAAGAAAATATAAGCTGGAGTACTGTTTTCCAAGTCTGATGAAACCAGAAAGGAAGTTGGCCAATACGATAAGCATCTACCACCATATAATTCATGATTTCTCCGGCTGTATGTACCTGTTTAGCTTCATTGGGCAGCTTTAGTTGTTTCTGATAAATTGCTGCAACAAGTGAAATGCGCATTTGCAGACCAATCCGTCAAGTGCCAAAATACCATTGCCTTTGAGATATGGACTCTATGGTCTTGGCAATAAAGAGTGTTCCTACCAAAATAAATCCTTCATATTTGAATGATTGTCTACCTTCTGAAAATCCAATAAAAGCATTCAAAACAAGTGGTCCCTCATTGGATTTCATATGGAGAAAGTAGAATTTTAAATCTCACTCAAAATCCAGCAGACTTATTTGTTTTTCAGGATTTCAAGATTGGAGGGATTGCAATGTTTCCATTGGATTTTATCATGTACTAGGATATGGAACTTGTATTTAATCAAGAGAACCAAGCCCTCTATGCAGGGGAAACTCCCAATAATCAAGATCATGTAGGGTACTAGGGTATGAAACGTGTATTTAATCAAGAGCACTAAGGTCGTTCGACTATGTAGGAGGAGACTCCCAATACAACAGTGGTCCTTCTAAAGAATGGGATGTGGATGTAGAAAATCCTGATTTGGATCTCTCTCTTGCAGCCTTATAGTCTTTATTGTACTTGCAGCTTCATATATTAATATAAATAAAGGCTGATTTTGAGATTTGGATATATAATAAAGGTTGCTTTTGGATATTCCGATATTTTTATTTTCATTATGTGATCATTCATGAGTAAATGTGATGTAAATTAAATCTTAATGTTTAAGCGTAATAAATTATAATGTATCATTTATGCTTTATGATTGCACACATTATATATATTTATATATAAATATAATATATATATCTATATATAATATAATATATATATATATATATATTATATATTCACGTTTCCCGTTTCCAAAATTTAGGGAGGTCGTGTTTCGTATCGCTTCCCGTTTCGGAAACTCGTACCCGTTTCCCTATTTCGTGCAACTTAGCTTCATACTCTCAACAAAATATTTCCTGTCCTTTGGGCCTGAGATAGAGATTTCTTTGTGCATTTGTATGCATCTGATGTGTATTATGCTGCAACAAATTAACTACCTGAACAAAGAGCACAAATGTGTGTATGCCATGTTGAAGTTTAGCAACAACTTCTGCTAGTTTCTTTTCTGATAGCTTCTTACACTTTCCATAATAATGTCTAGTCTCTAGACTCTATATCCATTTTTTGTTTTTCACCCTTGCAGGCATCCGCTTGTAAATTAATTTTCAGTATATTTTTTCTGGCAAGGCTTGGACTGCAGTAAAGCTAATAAAGAATATTTCAGATAGTACTACAGAATAGCTCATATATTTCAAACATGTATTCCAACATATATCAAATACTGGGGATTTGAAAAAGGGAATTTGAAGCAATACTAGGCATTGATAAAGTTAAAGTTCTTGTCAGACAATGATTGTTTAGAAACTCTGGTGAACCACAACATACTAAAAAGATTTGTTTTCTACAATACCGAGCAAGCATTCAATATAAGAATAGAAAAAAAATTCACACTTTTTTGGCATTTTTCAATTATATTTCTTCCTGTCTTTGTTGAGATGATGGTTTCTCTGCTCTTAAATTGTTCAGCCTGCATTATAAAGAGGTTTTCAGAGGTTATTTTGACCATGCGCTAGATTACTAAATGAGGAAAGCCTACATAGGGTTGACCCACATAAGCATTACCCTTTTACTGCTAGAACTGTTAAAATATCTCCTCTGTGGTGGCATATTCCTTTGGTGGGATATCATCCCATAATAATACTCTATTCTACTCTAACCTCCATCATTGACATATGGTTATTGCTTTCTTGTACAGCTAATACATGAACATATCAATAACTAAGACAATTTCTCCTACATTGATAAGTGACCACTGACAATAAAGATAAAAATCTCAATTTCCTCATTTCTTAGTCTTTTAAGCATTACCTCTGTTTCATAGGCTGTCAAGCATTGTAAACTGATATCCATTGAGTTGCTGGAGTTCCACCTGGAACCTCCTTGGGTTGCTCATCATCATCGACATGTTTTGGACCACCCTATTTTAACATAAAATTTGAACTTAAACACACATTAACATGAATAAAAAAGGCAATAAATACGTGAAACAGAAAGACAAATTTAAACATCAACACCAACCAAGCAATTGAATGGAACGTGTAATACTTCAATGTTTATAACTTGTAAAATCTAAAGGACTTCGAAGAGTTTCAATCTAGTTGTTTCTCCAAGTACATCCACAACTCATGACACTTCGAAACACTTCCACGAATTCAAAGAATTGCTTTGAATCTATCCAATATTCTAAGCACGTCCAAAAAATCAGACAAGTTCTTCTAATGATTTAAGGGACTTTGACTGAAGAGACTTAGGGCCGCACATGAGATAGGAACTTTTGAGCTCCATCTGTATTAATTGGCCTTGTTGAAATATTTTCTCCAAGAATGCCTTCAAAAAGGCAAATAAGCTTCTGATAATTTGGCTCTTCATTGAATTTCATATTTGTGACTGCTTCAAGAAATTGCCAGAAAGGAACTGGACAGGAGTCACACAACATTTTGGGAGAAGTTGCCATCTTCTTTTTACAAACAAGAAAGCCCTCGTTGTCACCCTACAAGGGAAAAAATATGCAATAAGACAAAACGTTAAATGTGAATCTTCACAAAACAAGTCAGAGAACAACATAATTTATAAATGTACCTGGTAACCTTGCCAAGGCAACCTGCCCCTAAGAAGGAATATTAGACTGTATGCTAAAGACTCTAGATCATCTCGTCTACTTCCTGTTCTCCCAAGATGTGCATGTACACTGGCATACCTAACAGTACCTCTGAATAGAAACATGGACATTTACAAGATAATAAAATTAATATAATCCAATACACAAAATAAAACCAGACAAATGGAAATGAATAAAACTAAATACAATATAACAAGCTTAAGTACTGTCATGCGAAAGCTAAGAAACTAACCTGAATACATCAAGCCGTTGATCATAGTCAACATGATCACCTGATGATGTATCCTTCCACTTTGACGCTGGGAATAGAAAAGCATTAGCGTGGATGACAATACACAAATGGTTGTGGAGAAGTTTTTCAATGAAATATGATAAATATAAATGAAAAGAAATAAGGAAAAAAGGCAGGAACAAGCATCAGAAAGCTTTTCTTCCATGCTTCAGATAAATACCAATCCAGTCAAAAGGCATTCATTTATCAATCCAGCCAAAGGCATTCAAGTCAACAAGATTATCATGTTGTTACACAATTATACAAGAATAGACGAGAAAATTGAAAAACTCACCCAAGCCAAGATCTATCAGAAAGAGTTTTTTCTCATCAGGAGTTCCAGGCTAGCCAAGTAAAAACTTTTCAGGCTTCACATCTCCATGAATAAATATAAAACAGACAAAATTTGGTAACCATTTCAGACAAGGGAGTTAAATCAAACCCATTTCCCAATTTCTCTTGTAAAAGCCAAATCCCCAATCCCAAATTAATCGCACCCAAAATAATATTTATCACTGCAAGTGCGAAATGGCTTTCGAGGTTTCACATTTCTTAGTATGCTCGTCCGCCTTACCCACTTGATGAGAACGATGGACCAGAATTTCAGCAAGAAGACTAAATGTATGAATGCGATCACAGCATGTTTGCTGCATGAGGTCAAATGGTTCTTCCTGTCTTTGTTGAGATGATGGTTTCTCTGCTCTTAAATTGTTCAGGTTGCATTATAAAGAGGTTTTCAGAGTTTATTTTGACCATGCGCTAGATTACTAAATGAGGAAAGCCTACATAGGGTTGACCCACATAAGCATTACCCTTTTACTGCTAGAACTGTTAAAATATCTCCTCTGTGGTGGCATATTCCTTTGGTGGGATATCATCCCATAATAATACTCTATTCTACTCTAACCTCCATCATTGACATATGGTTATTTCTTTCTTGTACAGCTAATACATGAATATATCAATAACTAAGACAATTTCTGCTACATTCATAAGTGACCACTAACAATAAAGATAAAAATCTCAATTTCCTCATTTCTTAGTCTTTTAAGCATTACCTCTGTTTCATAGGCTGTTGAGCATTGTGAACTGATATCCATTGAGTTGCTGGAGTTCCACCTGGAACCTCCTTGGGTTGCTCATCATCATGGACATGTTTTGGACCACCCTATTTTAACATAAAATTTGAACTTAAACACACATTAACATGAATAAAAATGGAAATAAATACCTGAAACAGAAAGACAAATTTAAACATCAACACCAACCAAGCAATTGAATGGAACGTGTAATACTTCAATGTTTATAACTTGTAAAATCTCAAGGACTTCGAAGAGTTTCAATCTAGTTGTTTCTCCAAGTACATCCACAACTCATGACACTTCCAAACACTTCCACGACTTCAAAGAATTGCTTTGAATCTATCCAATATTCTAAGCACGTCCAAAAAACCAGACAAGTTCTTCTAATGATTTAAGGGACTTTGACTGAAGAGACTTGGGGCCACACATGAGATAGGAACTTCTGAGCTCCATCTGTATTAATTGGCCTTGTTGAAATATTTTCTCCAAGAATGCCTTCAAAAAGGCAAATAAGCTTCTGATAATTTGGCTCTTCATTGAATTTCATATTTGTGACTGCTTCAAGAAATTGCCGGAAAGGAACTGGACAGGAGTCACACAACATTTTGGGAGAAGTTGCCATCTTCTTTTTACAAACAAGAAAGCCCTCGTTGTCACCCTACAAGGGAAAAAACATGCAATAAGACAAAACGTTGAATGTGAATCTCCACAAAACAAGTGAGAGAATAACATAATTTATAAATGTACCTGGTAACCTTGCCAAGGCAACCTGCCCCTAAGAAGGAATATTAGACTGTATGCTAAAGACTCTAGATCATCTCGTCTAATTCCTGTTCTCCCAAGATGTGCATGTACACTGGCATACCTAACAGTACCTCTGAATAGAAACATGGACATTTAAAGGATAATAAAATTAATATAATCCAATACACAAAATAAAACCAGATAAATGGAAATGAATAAAACTAAATACAATATAACAAGCTTAAGTACTGTCATGCGAAAGCTAAGAAACTAACTTGAAGACATCAGGCCATTGATCATAGTCAACATGATGACCTGATGATGTATCCTTCCACTTTGACGCTGGGAATAGAAAAGCATTAGCGTGGATGACAATACACAAATGGTTGTGGAGAAGTTTTTCAATGAAATGTGATAAATATAAATTAAAAGAAATAAGGAAAAAAGGCAGGAACAAGCATCAGAAAGCTTTTCTACCATGCTTCAGATAAATACCAATCCAGTCAAAAGGCATTCATTTATCAATCCAGCCAAAGGCATTAAAGTCAACAAGATTATCATGTTGTTATACAAGAATAGACGAGAAAATTGAAAAACTCACCCAAGCCAAGATCTATCAGAAAGAGTTTTTTCTCATCAGAAGTTCCAAGCTGGCCAAGTAAAAACTTTTCAGGCTTCACATCTCCATGAATAAATCTAAACAGACAAAATTTGGTAACCATTTCAGATAGGGGAGTTAAATCAAACCCATTTCCCAATTTCTCTTGTAAAATCCAAATCCCCAATCCCAAATTAATGGCACCCAAAATAATATTTATCACTGCAAGTGCGAAATGGCTTTCGAGGTTTCACATTTCTTAGTATGCTCGTCCGCCTTACCCACTTGATGAGAACGATGGACCAGAATGTCAGCAAGAAGACTAAATGTATGAATGCGACCAGAGCATGTTTGCTGCATGAGGTCAAATGGAACGTGTGTAGTAATTCAGAGTAGAGAAATAGGGGTAAACTGTAGTTCTCTTCACAGCGTTGAGCAGGGGACAATGCATTTGGGGTGCCACAAAAGTTGTTCTAGAGCTCTGGGTTGACAAATCAATTCAATGCAAGACAATTAATAAAAAAATTGTACAAGTTCTTGACAAATTTCATCTACCATAAAAATCTTATAAACATTGTACTATCATATTATATATATGCCATACGACCAGGGCCATGCTACCCATTTTTTTGCAAAATCCGTGATTTCAAACAATAGAAACAGGATAACTCAGACTGAAAATAAAAAATTATAATCAGAGTAATGAGATTACCTATAAATATTGCCATCCATGTTCTGTAAACCACATCCAAATGAATGTTTTTGCTATTTTGATTTAGAGCTGGGTCACTGACATTCTCAATGTGGATTGGGGAGTCTGCACTGTCCGAAGGAAATACATGCCACTAAAACACCACCTGTTATTTGAAAATTGAAAGGTCTCGCTTGATGTTAATATGGTTGATGGTTCGTATGTACCATCGCGCCTCTTATTCCTCAATTCAAATCAACGGCTAGTGGTTATCCAATCGTCTAACAAAAAAATCTAATGGCACATAGTTTGACACGTCAGCAGTTATGAGAGTTCATTTCAGAGGGAACGCCTTACGGCGTAATAAACTAATTATTAACAAATTCATGTATCAATTAAAATAGTTGTGTTAATGTTTTGGTTAATATATCGATGTATTGATTAATATATAAATTCATCAGAATATTATATATAATATTTATTTCATACCTATTAATTTAAAATTAAATAAGATTTTAAATCAACATAGTATTATAATATTACTTAATTATTTTAAATTATTAAATTATATTTATTTTATATAACATTAACTTAATAATTTTAAAATAATAAAATAAACTTAAAAATTTAATCATAGTTTCACTTTTACATTTATTAATAAATTTAGGTTATATATTCAATATTTGATGATGATGATGATGATGATGATGATGATGATGATGATGATGATGATGATGATGATGATGATGATGATGATGATGATGATGATGATGATGATGATGATGATGATGATGATGACGCATTGGTCTATCGGACCTAAAGAAACAAATTATTCATTTTTATTTAAGATTTTATTTCTATGCTTAAAAAACTTGGAGAGAAGCCTCGTGAGCTCACTATAGTTTTGACATTGTAAAAGGTTAGGAAGGTTAGTATTGTAACAAAGATTGTGAAACTGAGATCTAATGTGGTTGTACGTGGGGCACTCTAAGAGGAAGTGGTTTTCATCCTCGATGTTCCTATTCTCACATATATGGCAAATGCTTTCCATCCATGGTGTTTTAGGAACTGGTCCACGACCTGTTTCACTATGGAGCTCATGAGAATTCGTTCTAATCATTGCTATATTAATTTTCTTCTTTGAGCTAGTTAAAATAGAGAGATACTTTTGATCTTCTAGGGTGGGATTTATGACCTTCTTATCATAACTCAATTTTCTTTTAGCCAATAAATATTTCTCACACCAGCCTTTTTCTTTGAACTTAGAAGTAACAATATATTTAATGTCATTAATGTTCAGCAATGCATCATTCTCGTTGATCTCCCAATAGTTTAACCAGGCCCTTGTGTCTTTCCGCCACCCCCGATTGAGCCTTAGGTGGTTTTATATGGAATTTAAAGCTAGCTTAGGAAGTCTATGATCATCTATGTTATTGAGTTTGTGCTTGTACAACAGAAACCTAATCATAGCTAGGCTCTCAATAGGGGAAAGACCTGCTTATATGAGGAGAATAGGATAGGGTGTATTACTTTTAATTTTCAGGTTATAAGTTATAAAATGCTTTTGGATTTGCTCAATCATTCTCCATGATTATCTGGAGATGTTGCAACCCCAAACCTCATAGCCATATAAGGTAACAGGAGTGACTAAAGTTTCAAAAAGGAACTTATTTTTATCCCACATTACGAGGTTTGCTATTTTACAATTATTTTCAAGAACAAAATAAGCTTTCCACCCCACATTAATCCTTTTCTCAATGCTATGGTTCCAGTTGAGGTCGTGATGAATATCAATTCCTAGGTACTTGTAAGAATACACTTCCTCCAGGTTATTATTATCATACATAAAATTAGTGTAAGTGTCCTTCTTGGATTTGATAATCATAACTTTTGTTTTGTCAGCGTTAACAGTCATACCCATGTAGAGCAGAAATACTCAAGAAGCATGTGTTGCTTATCAAGATCAGATGGGCACCTTGGGAAAAGAACAATATCGTCAGCATAGAGAAGAAGGATGATGACTATCCCAGCTAAGATCGTGCCATCACATCCTGCTTCCTCTAAATAACCCTCGAGCTTATTGATGTAAATGCCAAATAGGGTAGGGGAGAGGGGGCAACCTTGTTTAACTCCAATGTTACACTTAATATCTTTCAACCACCCCTCATTGCTCTTTACCTTGGTAATTACATTCTCTTATAACCTTATAGCAGTAGCTCTCAACTTGAGAGGAACCTTTAGCTCTTCTAATCTATTCCGAAGGTTGTATCTAGGATCTATATCGAAAGCCTTTCTAAACTCCACAAACCAAGAAAATAAATTGGATTTATCATTACAACATTCCTCCGCAATGATCCTAAGTGTAACGAGGTGATTTGTTGTTGAGTGATGCCTTCTCAAAACCTGCTTGGCCTTTAGCCTGCTTACCTTCACTTTCAAGCCATATGCTTAACTTCTTTTCCAAAATAGTACCATATAACTTGGCTGAGAGAGAGCTTTTCATAACTATCCAATAATTAGAGGGGTTATTTGTATCCCCACTTTTAGAAATAGGGGTAATGAGGCTTTCAGTCCAAGGTTTAGTGAGCCCTTGCTTGGTTGCTTGATTGAAAAGTTTGTGGATGTGGGCGATGAGGACAAGACCTCCAATTTTTAAGATTTCCGCCTGGTAACATTCAATGTCCTTAGCTTTCCCATTAGCAGGGCAATTAACCCCAAACTTAATGTCTTCTAAGGAGAAAACTTCATATATATATATATATATATATATATAATATTATATATATTTACTTTTCGAAATAAGAATATTTTAACTTAATATATAATTCATCAAAATATAATTATAGTATAAATTTTTATTAATAATTATTAAAGTTTAATTAAATCAAATTAATTAGATTAATAATATATTTAACATTTAACTTTAATTCATATTCATATTATTATAATCATAATATTTGTTTAATCTAATTTTATAACTATCATCTTATTTAATAATTTTTAAATTAAAATTTGTAAGTTTTACTTGCACAATTTGTTGAGAACAAGCCTTATTAACAAGGCGACCCAAAATCAAACTTCACAATGTATTTTTGCCCTATAATAAAAGTAAGATACATGTGCAATCCCCAAATAACTAAACCAAATATCAAATGTGGAAAATAAAAAATATTAAAAAACCTAATTAAAATTGATGTATTTTCACACAAATAGTAAGTCAACATTCAAATAACTAATTTTATTATTTTATACTTTTACAAGCTTAAAATATGAAAATTTATTTGTATTCTATAAAATTTATGCAATAATAGAAACCGACATCTTTAATAATCCCGTATCATGGCTTTAATAATCCCGTATCGTGGCTCCTGAAGCCAAATATCAAATCTGGAGAACCACAAATATTAAAGACCTAATTAAAATTTATGTATTTTCACAAAAATAGTGAGTAAGCGTTCAAATAAGTAAAGTTATTATTTATACTTTTACAAGCTTAAAATATGACAATTTATATGTATTCTATAAAATTTATACAATAATAAATATTATTGTAAAACTTTTACCTGATTACCTTTTTTTAATTTATTAAAGATGTTTATATATAAATATTTAATATTAGATAAGCTAAACTATATAAAATAACATAAATAGCAATATATTATATTAACATGGATTTAATTATCAACTTTGCATTGTCGCTTACTAAGTTATTTAATATATTCATATTTCTGACATCATTGGTTATATCATAAACTCTAAACTCTTAAGTTATTTTAAATCTTATTAAATAATATAAGTATATATATATTTAATATTTTAAAATAAAAAATTTAATTAAATAATTTTTTTTTACCATTATAGCACATGTAAATATTACAGTTAGAAATTTATTAATAACACATTTCATTTAGAATTAGATTAATAAAAAAATCATTGATTATTTGGCATGGTTTTCCCGGTCGAATTTATCATTTTCCTTTTTCTCTCATTTAATTTTGGATGCTAAAGAAGGAAGCACAAATTCTTTGAATTTGATATTTTATTTAATCAATTTTATGAATAGTATTTGGATGTTTTATATTAAGTTACAGTTTATTTTTAAATTATTTTTTTTAAAGAAATTGAAATTTTAAGAGTAAATTTAGCATAATTATTAAATATAAATAGACTGGAAAAAATCTAATTCAAAATCAATAAAATAATATTTATATATATATATATAAATTAATTTATATATAATGAAATTATATATATAATATATATATATATATATATATATATATAAAACTTGTTTATGAAATTTATTAATGTTGTATATGATAAATGGACCTATGCAATCTCTAATGACTCTTATCTTAGAACAATAATATTTGATGGTACTTGTTTTTATTTTTTCTTAAGTTCATATTGAAAGATGATGCTATTGTGAAGTAATAACAAGTTTAAATCAGAAGGTTACATTCCTTTTCCTCTTTGTTCATATATGTGCGTATATATATTTTATAAAATTTTGATATAACTTAGCAATGGCATTTTCGCTCATGTTTGCATTGGTGAAATGAAACTTCATCTTATCCAGCTTGGTATATCCTAAGTTAATTTGACCTCCATATCCATATTTATTGTTGTAAGGAGATAGCGTAGTACCCTCGCAACCTATGTGTACACCTACCTAACTATCGCCATCGTATGCTTAATGTAGCTAGCTATTCATTTCATTACCTTGGAAGAATGAACTATATAATTCCATTACACTTGCAGGGCATTGACTCCACTGGCATGGAGTCTCAACCCTATGAACTATTTAATGTATGTGTTAATTACAAATTCTAGAGTGATGTGGAAGAATACCTACCCCTTCATCTTTTCAACACTTGTCCTCTGCGTTAAATGAGTAACTCATTTTTGCACTTGAGTTGGTTCTATTCACAATTGACATTCGTCTAGCTATCAACTTTCAAGCTACTAGCCAATGTCCATGTTGCCTTAGTCCATATGGGAGGGGTACTTCAAGGCTCAGTTATAAATGTTTATTTGTTCCAGGTACCATCTATGGTTGTAGTTCATTGGCCTCACATCTACGACTCTGATTTATTCCTTCTAATGCTAAATGTTATGTGTGCCCTAAATTCTCATTTGCCTCATTTTTCCTATTTTTATCACTCTTTGACAGAGGCTCAGTTTCTCCTGCAAGGCTCCATGCTCTTGCTCACACCCATACCCTTCACAATGCTATGCATGTCTGGTTTCTCTTTGCACAACAATGTCAAGGCTCAACACTCATGTTTTAGGCTCTCATGATTCTAGTGCTTTGCTTAGGTCTAAAATCGTTACCATCCTTGGTTTACAATTATAGTTCAACCTTCCTCTATGGCATGTCGCGATACCTGGGTTCTTTCCAAGCACTTGTATGGATTCAATGGAACAATGACACTTTGCTATTCTACTTCTTGGCACTAGCATCATTCCAATGCTTCTCTTCCCTTTGGAACCTTTCGATACAGGTCAAGGTATCTCTAAATTTTCCAATCCGATTGATTTTAGTCAGAATTTTGGTTATTTCAAGTTTAAGTTTAATTCATTTCCTGTTTACTTTAGTGTTCACAGTATAGGGGAAATGAAAGGCATCATCATAGGTATAAAACTTATTACACTTTCCCTTCAACACCTTTTGTTTCCAATGACCAGGTTTGAATAAGGTGTTATTCTTTAAATTGTTTATTATGTACACTTGTCTATTTCAATTCATTGCACTAAATTTAATCAGTAATTCTCCAAATGTTCCCGTGTGGGTCGACCACAACCTTATTTAGACACATCTCATCAGCTAATGACTCTTGGCCTCCGTCAACATTTCTATATGTCATCCACTTGATCTATCTTTATTTATTTCTCTGTAGTTTACGAGTTCCCTATTAATGTTGAGGTATTTCTCTTTGTTCAAATCTAGGTATAGGCGGTATCAGTTTTCGTCTTGGATAGTTATTAGGCTTGAATTGGGTTATTTCATGCTAATTCTTACATGTGTTTTTCTAGGTTGGTATTGTTTGTTTTTCTACCTCCTCACCACCATGGACTTTTCTAGAGATTTAGTCTCCTTACTGGCTATTCTGCTGCATTTGCCTTAATTGGAGGTTCCTAGTACATACTAGTTCATTTGTTTAGGAATTCATTGAGTATGTATTGATTTCAGGAAAGGCTGTAGAGTGCCTTCCTATAAATTTTCTTATACGCCTATTGTTTCAGTTTGATTTAAAGTTAACTAATTCTTGTGTTTATATGCCTGAGGCATTGCGAGTTTGATACTCTATTGCAATTCGTTGATCTTTGTGATCATAGCACACTAGAATATAGGGCCAAGATGTTTGAGTTTTATTTTCACAACGCGGCCTTATCAAACATGAATATATGGGACTCTAACGCCAAGCTAGGAGATTTACAATTGATGGCTTTGGCAACATGGATGAACCATGAGGAATCAAGGGTTGCAGAGATGAAGAAGATATTGGCAAGAGAGAAAAATTAGCCTCTTATGATCAGAGTTGGACAATCAGATTCGATGGCCCTCATTAGTACCCATAATTTGATCGCAAATGATCCTCAACTTGCACCTAGATATCTTGTTGCATAAGAGAAAACAATTTCACATTTTGAGGACATGTTCAAGTTGTTAGTGGATGATAGCATAAATGCTTGCCTGAGGAGATGGAACACATTTCCATACAGCTTAAAGATAAGAGAGTACCACTCTCCTCAAAGATTGAGAGATGTACTAAATATGACACCCATGTACAAGAAATCTACGCAAAGGCTGAAAGTCAATTGGATTGCCCTAAAACACTGTCCACCACTACTCTTAGGAATGCTAGAAGGAAGGAAGGAAGAAGAAGAAAAGAGGCAGTGCGAGGAGGTAGAAAGGAAAGCAGGCATCTATAAAAAAGAAGAGGAAACCACATCAAAGGCATGGGATGTTAGGGAGGCCACTAGAGCTATGAAGCATATGGATATTAATTGAGTTACTTAGAGAATGAGCAACATTTTCAGTAAGGGGGTGATGATGAGCCTCATCATTGGGTAATTATATGGGCCTTAGTTCACCTTCAAACTTAGTCAAACCACCTTTTATCACAACTTGTTAGATGGTTTTTATTATATTTTTTTTATGATATGATTTAGAGTTGGATATTATGCCTAGTGGACTAATATGCATTGAATGCAAGATTGAAGGAGAAAATCAATGAATTTTGGAAAATAATAAGGTTAAAAATCAAATTGGTCAAGGGAGAGGGATTGTAGGAGGTAAATCCTCCTCATTTACTTCTTCCCCATTCGAATATTCCTCCATACATCACACCATATCAAAGTGCAAGTATCCAAGCCATGAGGATTAGAAGGAAGCCGAGGAAGTGAGAGACAAATAGCTAGTTTATCTCTCGGGAGACGAGCCTCCCTAATTTTAAAGAGGTCGTCGGGGAAATCAATTGTATAAATAGAGAGGTTTGGAGCCTCATTAGGATTCAAATTTTTGTTGTAAAACTCACGGTATTTTCGAGCTCCAAACTTGTGAAAGTTTTATTGATGTAATTTTCTGTTTTGGTAATAAGAATGTGTTATGTTTTGAGCCAGCACCAAGTTAACTCAGAGGGTTGAATCTCTTGGGTTAGGGCCCAAACCTATCAGCCAAGGCTCCTATTTCTCTTATCTATATGTTTATATTAGTCTCATAGCTTCATCGTTAATTTGCTTTTAGATTAGTTTTCATTGCAAGTAGTGTAGATTGGATTGGTTGTTTATTAGTTTGCTTTCACTTGTGCCTTACTTCAGTAGCAGGTTATCAAGGATAAAAGGAGTACCAAATGGTTGTTAGTGGGTGTCTTGGTGTCATTTCCTCCATTTGGGATCATGATTTGAGGAAGGTACCCTCATGCAGCCCCAAAAACAAAGATTTCTATTTCTTGCATAAGCTTTAGAGATTACCGTATTTATGATAGAATTTGATCAATTTCTCAAAGTAGTATTTCATTTCCATTTCTTCCATATTCACCCTTTCAATATATCTCTTTCATGATTTCATTCCTTTCAGCACATTCCTCATCCATAATGTAGGCAATTAATTCATTAATTCTGCTTTTCTAGCTTATGAGAATGCTTCTTGTTTACATATATTTTTGGGAATTATACATGTTTTATGTAGACCAGGTGTTTCAAGAGGAGACAAATATTTTATAGCGAGCAACCACCTTTCAATCCATCCACCATAGTCATTCCTTGTTTTCAACATCACCTTCACTAGTTTTCATCATTTTTCATAGAAATTCTTCTAAGCACATTGAGCGAATCTAACCATCCTCTATCTTTTCTATTGACTTATGTTTGATCCTAGACCTTTCCTCACTTCATTACACCCATATAACACCTTCCCTAAGCCTTCCATCACCTCCAACACCTTTCATTTTTCTCTCAATTGTATCCTATAGGTTTACAGGGAATCTTGTAGGTTTTTAGTACATCCTGCAGATTTTCCTGAAATGGCATGTTTGAGGCCAAATTGAGAAAAATCCACTAGGAAGTCACCAAAAGCCTCCCAAGGGTATCCCACACCATCCAAGAATCTACTAACCCTTCTATTCTTCCTCCAACATCCTTAATTCACGTGCAACATCACCAAAACAGATTAGTTTGCATACTTGAATTATCATGAAAAGACAAAAAGGCAAAACATATTTATTTTAGTCCCTTTACTTGAAAATTAGTGATGTTTGATTATTCTTACTTCCATGCTTAGATAGTAGCATTTGGTTCATGATAATTTAGCATTATTGCAAAGCATAGTTTCTTTGCAATTAATTAGGAAATTGTGCGATTTAGCATTGAGTTTCGGTCTTTTCCTTTATTTTAGTAGAGTACCTCTCCCTTAGAGCAGATTTCCCTTTCTTCCATCAAGAAACCAAGCTTCTTCTGATTCCATAGAAGTCTAGCTTGAAAACCCCAGTGGTCTCTCACCAGTTGAACCATGAAAAAAGGTAGAACCATCATTGTTACTATTGTATACATCACTATCACCTCCAAGTTTGTATGAACCCCAAGTTGACAAAGAAAATCTGGTAGCCTAGGAGTTGCAATATTCTTGCTGCAATACTGGCACTCACCACTTTTTGGCATCATTGCTAGGGAGTTGTCTGAGTAATATGTGAATACTACTTCTTTCTTCTATTTTATTGTCTTTAATATTCTCCCATAATTTTATTTCTACAAAAGTAATTTAGTTGCTTCCTTTTTCATTCCAAATTTTCTGCTTTCCTTTCCATTTTGCAAGCAAGCTTTCAATTCAACAATTATTGTTTCACTTAGTGAGTAGTTTTCATTTAATCAGCAATTTCAACTCTTCAAAATACTTTCCAAGTTTGAAAAAAACACAAAACCGACCCAAAAACATTTCCTTTCATGCTTCGTAGCGATATCGATAACTTAGGGATTTGTTTTTCCAAATAACTCCACTACATCAAACAACCAACCTTCCCTCTTCTTCGGTGGTTGTGAATTAGAGGAAACCTTAGGTGAGCAACCTAACATATGTGAAGGATCTACACAGAGAAGAAGAAAGGAAAGACATAGGTGAAGAAAGAAATGGGAAAGAGGGGATAGAAGATATGAAGGAGTCACTTGTGGTGTCTCCAGAACCCACTGAGAGAGAGGTAGCAATGTCCCTCACTGGTCATAGAAACCCCATTAAGAAAAAGGAAAAAGACAGAGACATACCCCTTATATTTTAGGACAAGGAAAAGCACAAGAATAAGGCAGGGGAAACCCTAAACAACAACCAAAATTCCCATTGTGATTGAAGACTCACCTAAAAAATAGGATAAAATGCCTTCCCATAAGTCTCCTATCACCTATGTGAGAATGTCTATGACTAGTTCAACTTCCTCCAAGGGAAAAGTAATCCTACAGGATACACAACAGAATCTACAGGAAATAAAAGCAATCCTACAAGATACTTTGTTGAACCTACAGGAGACAGAAATTGGAAAAGAAGGTAGGCCAAGAGTAAGGAACTAGAGAAGAGGACCCAGAGTCAAAAGAACCTATCCCCCAACCTCACCTTGACTCCTACTACAAGTGTATGGAAGGAGGCAGGGTCATACCTCACAAATTTGTTATTCCACTATTCTTCGAGCTTGAGAAAGAGAGATCCAAAACTCACAGATGGATGCATATTTCCAAATGCAAGGGGGTGGAAGACATTGGGCACATGGAGGAGAAGCTCAAGGATATGGGCATAGAGCTAATACGCTTAAGAGGCAAAGAGGCCATAATGAAAAATCAACTAGAAACAAAAAATGCATGGTTGAGGGGACATCTACAAGAAATAGAGAATCAATTGGCATGTATGGCCAGTCTCTCTTTTGAGGCAATCCATTGTAGGATGTCAGCTAAATATTATTCCATATACCTCAAGGAATAGTGTTTGTAGTTCCAGATCAAGACCCTAGCAGAGAGGCGCGCCATGACATTTTAGGACTATAGGCAGCTCATTGATCTTTGTGATCATCACACACTAGGAGATAGGGCCAATATCTCTGAGTTTTATTTTCACAACATGGCCTTAATAGACATGAATGCATGGGACCCTAATGCCAAGCTAGGAGATTTACAGTTGATGGCTTTGGCATCATGGATGAACCATGAGGAATGAAGGGCTGTAGAGATGAAGAAGATATTAGCAATAGAGAAAACTAATCCTCTTATTATCAGAGCTAAATAGTAAGATACCATGGCCCTCATCAATACCCGTAACTTTATTTCAAATGATCCTCAGCTTGCACCTAGATATCTTCATTCCTAAGAGCAAGAAACTTCACATTTTGATGACATGTTCAGGCTATTAGGGGATGATAGCATACATGATTTCCTGAGGAGATGGAACACATTGCCATACAACTTAAAGATAAGAGAGTACCACTCTCCTCAAATATTGAGAGAAGCACTAAACAGGACACACGTGTACAAGAAATCTATGAAAAGCCTAAAATTCAATTAGATTGGCCTGAAACTCAGTTCACCACTACTCTTAGGAATGCTAGAAGGAAGGAACGAAGAAGAAGGAAAGAGGCACAGGGAGGAGGTAGAAAGGAAAGCAGTCTTCTATGAACAAGAAGAGGAAACCACAATAGAGGCATGGGATTTCAAGGAGGCCATTAGATCTATGACAGATATGGATATTGATTGAGTTTCTCAAAAAATGAGAACACTTTCACTAGGGGGGCGATGATGAGCCTCATCATTGGGTAATTATATGGGCCTTAATTCACCTCCTAGCTTAGTCAAACTAGCTTTTCTCACAACTTATTACATGTTTCTTATTATATTTTTTATGAGATGAGTTAGAGTTGGATATTAAGACCAGTGGACTAACATGCATTGAAAGCATGATTGAAGAAGAAAATCAAGGAATTTGGCAAATAATAAGGTTAAAAATTGAATGGGACAAGGGACAGGGATTGTAGGAGGTATATCCTCCTCATTTACTTCTCGCCTATTTGAATATTCCTCCATCCATCACACCAGCTCGGACTGGAAGTAACCACGCCATGAGGATTAGAAGGAAACCGAGCAAGTGAGATACAAAGAGCTAGTTTATCTTGAGTTCAAGAGGCGAGCCTCCTTAATTTTATGGAAGTCATTGTGGAATTCATTTATATAGGTAGAAAGGCCTAAAGGCTCATTAGGATTCGAATATTTGTTGTAAAAATATAAGCTATTTTCGAGCTCGGGACTTGTGAAAGTTTTATTGATGTAATTTTTTGTTTTGGTAATAAGAATGAGTTTTGTTTTGAGTCAGCACTGAGTTAACTCAGAGAGCTGAAACTCTTAGGTTAGGGCCCAGCCGTAGAAGCCAAGGCTTCTCTTTATTATATATGTACGTTTAGAATAGTCTCATAGCTTCATTGTTAATTTTCTTTTAAACGAGGTTTCATTGCAAGTAGTGTAGATTGGATTGGTTGTTTATTAGTTTTCTTCCATTTGTGCCTTATTTCAGTAGCAGGTTAGCAGGGATAGAAGGAGTACCATAAGTTTTTCAATGGGTTTCTTGGCCTCTTTTCCTCCATTATGGATCATGATTTGAGGATCTGACCCTCATGCAACCCCAAAAACACAAATTTCTATTTCTTGCATAAGATTTAGAGTTTACTGTATTTAAGTTAGCATTTGATCAATTTTACAAAGCAGGATTTCATTGCCATTTCTTCTATCTTCACCCTTGCAGAAGATCTCTTCCATGCTTTCATTCCTTTCAACAATTTTCCTCACACATAATGTAGGCAGTTAGTTCATTAATTATGTTTTTCTAGCTTATGAGAATGCTTCTTGTTTACATAGCTTTTTGGGAATTATACATGTTTTATGTAGACTAGGTGCTTCAATAGGAGACAAAGACATCATAGCCAAAAACCACCTTCCACTCCATCCACAATATTCATTCCTTGTTTTCACCATCAGCTTCACTAGTTTTCATCATTTTTCGTAGAAATTATTCCAGCACATTGAGCAAATCCAACAATCCTCTATCTTTGTTGTTGACTTTTGAGTGATCCTAGATATCTCCTCACTTCATTCCACCCATGTACCACCTTCCCTAAGCCTTGCATCACCTTGAACATCTTCCATTTTTCTCTCGACTGTATCCTATAGGTTTACACACAATCTCGTAGGTTTCTAGTACATCGTGTAGGTTTTCCTTAAATGGCCTGTTTTGAGGCTGAATTGAGGGAAAGCCTCTAGGAAGTCACAAAAAGCCTCCCAAGGGTCTCCCACACCATCCAACCGTCTCCTAACCATTCCATCCATCCTCCAACATCCTTAATTCACCTACCACATCACCAAAGGAAATTAGTTTGCATACTTGATTTTGCATGAAAAGAAAAAAAGACAAAAATAGATTTATTTCAGTCCCTTTACTTGCACATTAGTGATGTTTGATGCTTATTGCTTACATTATTATATATTAGCATATGCTTCACGATAATTTAGCATTATGAAAAGCATAGTTTCTCGGGAGTTAACTAGGGAATGGTGTGATTTAGCATTGAATTTTATCCTTTTCCATTATTGCAATAGAGTAGCTCTCCCTTAGAGTAGATTTCCCTTTCTTCCATCAAGAAACCAAGCTTCTTATGACTCCATAGAAGTGTGGCTTGAAAACCCAAATGGTCTCTCACCAGCTGAACCATGACAAAAGGCAGAACCATCACTATTACTTTTGTATACAACACTGTCACCTTCAAGTTTGTACAAACCTCGGGGTGACAAAGTAAAGGTGGTAGCCTAGGAGTTGCAACATTATTGTTGCAATACTGACACTCATTAGATAGATGCCCTTGCGCAGGTGTAGGAAGAAAGATAAAAGGTAAAATAATTTTTTCTCTTCATGAGACTCGTATCAAGATGTGGTTTGAGAAAAATTTTGTAGGGAATAATGAATTTGGAGTGGGTGTCCTAGTCTTGAAGTGGGAAAAAAATCCCATGAGGACAAATCCAAATGCACTAAGTTATAATCCCTATGGATTGGACCATTTACTGTACATGAAAAGCTTACCCAACACACATATCATCTTCAATCACTAGGACAGAATATTGAATCTCTTCTTGTCAATGGAAAAGACTTAAAAAGACATTGTGAATGATGATTTGGGGGTGTACCCTACGCTATGCACATAGTTTCTTGTTTGTTTGTTTGTTTGATATTGTTCTTGTTTTCACTTTTGTAAATAAGCTGCCATGTGTGAATGTGTTTTCTATCTCATTTGTATGTGGCTAATTTGAAAAGAGTCTTGTAACAGTACAACATTTAGCTAAGCTTTGGTCCTCCTTATTTGTGTTGTATATATATTTTGGGTGATTATGTTTCGGCATAATATATGATTTGTTCCTAAGGAGAATTTTGTGTCGAACCATGATATCGGTGTCTATTCTGGAAACCTTATGCTCCTACTTGGTTCATCATGTTTTGGTTTTTTCATGCTTATCCAATAAGTAGAGGAGGAAAATGGGAAAATATAAAATGAGAAAACCTAAATTAGAGGTCTCTATACGCTTCTCTAAAGGAACAACCACTCCCTCTCCCAGTATGTCGGGATCCCTCTTTTGCCAATAAAATGAATAAGTGTCGATGCACAACCCTATTTAAATATATAAATAAAGGAAAAATAAGAGAAAGGCTTCATCACTATCTTCATCATCACCTTATATCATCCACCACCGCTTCTTAGTCCATATCTTGTTTGCATGAGAACATGCAAAATCTTAGGCATGGGGGGATGTTGGGCTCTGAATATGTCATATCATTTAATATATAAAGTATCTATTCCTAAGACATATTTCCACATTTATGATACTTTTCATAGCCATTTTACTATAAACTTACATTAAATCAACTTATTCTACCATTTGGTTAATTATGTTGGACTTCTTATCTTTTTATTGATTAAATGTGTCTTTAATATGGTTTCATTAATTATGAGTTACTAATTTTGCTATGTGGCCAAGGAACATGTCCAACTATGAAAATTTCTATGTTACAAAGTATTAGTTATGGCAGCTTAATACCAGTTCAGTCTAGTTCGACAGTTTGATACTTAGTCTAGTATGAGTTCAATAGTTCAGTACCCTAATTTTGCACCCACATGATTCGAGAAAAAATTTAAAATTACAAAATATTTTCTTTTCTCAAAGCAAGAAATATTACGTGACACATGGTTTTAATATGTTGTTTCATGCTTCAAAATATACCTAGCTCACACATCTGGGATCCTAGCACATGAATTAACCCACAGCCGAAAATGGTAACAATTTTGAGACTGCCATGCTTTTTCTTCATTTTTCGGATATGATGGTGAATCTCAGAGACACAAAAAATACAGTTTTGTACAACATATAATTTTACTCGTATCTCAAACCATTTCAAAAAATTCAATGTTGTTTCAAAGTTATAGCTAGTACTTCAAAGTAGATTGCTACAAAATTTCTAAAAATCTGAGTATCTAAACAATCAACTTCACGCACGATTTTTGAGTCCATGGAATTGAATCAAGAAATTCTAATACAATATTTAGTTGATAATATGGAATATTAGAACCTGAAAAAGTTAATCTCCAAAACACATTATGGTTGAGGAGATATGGCTAGTTCTTTAAGGGAAATTTGAAAAAAATAATAAAAAAATCTTGATTTATGAGATATTCCGCTAAAATTGTAAATTCATTCTTGAGTGTAAGGGACTTGATATTGTCCTTCCTCAATGGATTTGTTGTATAAATAACTCCTCAAATGGGAGAGAGAAGGGAGATGAGAGAATAGTGATTGTGGAATATTCTCAAAACTGTGTTTTTATTTCAAGCTTGGAGTTGCTTTACATATGTATTGTCGAAGAATATTAATATAATAATTTAGGCTTCTATTTTTTGAGTTGATGTGTTATTGATTTGTAACTTTAAAATTGTAGCTTAACTTGTCTAAGGTCATGGTCACAGTCCACCACTTATTTCAACCAATTTTGTAATTGATGCAAGTTATAATAGGGAAATATATTAGCGTAGAATACTTGTATCATGGTTATATGTTTTCTTAGTGTTTAAGAGTAGAATTTAATATTTTGAGTCTTAAAATAGGTTAGAGCTAGAGAATTTGAATTGTCTAGTCTTTAAACACTTAGGATTTTCATATTTATATTTCTAGTCTCTTTATATTCATGATCTAAGGTAGAGTATTTGAATTCTCAAGATCAACTAAATAGATTTATGATTTGAAGTTGAAGCATTGAATTCTTTCTTCTTGATGTTAAAGAATTTGAATGAACAATATTTTTATTCGAGTTAAATAATTCTGACTTATATGCTCTATGATCTGAAATGAAGTATTCGAATTGTTTATGAAATAAATATTTCTATATGAATATTCAGTCTAAATAGGAGACTTTGTAATCAAAATCTTAGAACAATGTGGCTTTCAAAGTAGATGGTTTTTGTTAGACAAGCAATTGGAATATGAATTCGTTCATTCTTATGTTAGCTTTCTTCTAGTTGATTTTGAAATGGAAGTACAAGATGTGTGATTACTACTGTAGATTTTATTTTAATGATCATTTCTTGTTTTGAATTGAATGGTGTTCCCAATATAATGCATTATTTTTGGAATCAACATTTTCTTTATTCTTGATCCGAACTTAAACAGGAACGCAAAAAATTAAAGATATAATCATAAATACAAAGCTGTAGCAAAAAAACACTTCATTTCCATTAATAGAAAAAACATCATTTAGGGGGTCAAAATTGCTCCAGAAGTTCACGACTTGAAAAAACTACTAAAAATAGTAAATGTTGAAATAAACAAGGAAACAAATGAAGCTGACTATAGATATAGGTTGAATAGGTAGGTGGCTACCAATATCCACCTAGATCATTCTGCCCTCCTTAGGAATAAATGGTCCCCATTGTGTGGAGAGCCTCCATGAGGCGAGGACATTTCTATTGAACTTGGTCCCGGGTGAACCACTTGCCCTGACGAAGTTGTTGGCCTAATTTGATAACTCGATATAGTTGGATCCTCTATTGGTGAGTGTTCTTGACCCACATGTCCATGATCTATTAGTTATTCCATGTTCCATGCATTCTGGTTTGATCTCTGTTGGCATGATTTGTTCTGCAATGTTGGATGTGTCAAACAATGGTGGAAAATATGGCCAAAGGTTGTCTACATTGAACACTGAGTGTTGACCAAGGAACGATGGGATGCTGATCTCGAAGGAATTTTCGCCAACATCCTCGGTGATGTTGTATGGCCCATATCAGAGTGGGCAAAACTTGTGCTGTCATCCAGCAAGGCACTCCTTCTGCAAATGTAGCCAAACATTGTCACCCACATACAACTTGTGCAACTCTCAATGTTGATCATGGTGTTGCTTGTAATTAGCATTGGCTCTCTAAAATATATCATGGACTTTATAGCGGGTGTGTTTAATGCACTAAATGAATTTTTTAGCCCTTTTGGCTTTGGAATTCATGTGCGACAAATCTGACTAAGTGGTTTCAAATGGTATGGCCACATTAATGGGACATAATGGATGAAATCACAGCCCTACCTAAAAGGGGTTGTGGAGCACTTTGTTGTAGCTATGTCTGACATAGAGGAGACTTTCATCCCATGTGCGTGGATTCTTCGAGTTGTACATGAGCATAATGTGTATGATAATCATGTTGACAACGTCTATTTGTCCATCAATTTTGGGATGGAAAGCCTTGTAATTAGTAAGTTTTATATCTAGCGTGAACCAGAGACTTGATCAAAATGCACTCAAGAATTTATTGTTCCGATATGAGATAATGGAATTTGGGATGCCAATGTGTACATACACTCAAACAAAGAAAAGCTTAGAATTGACCTCTCTTGTGATACTCTTCTTGTAGGCCGCCACGATGGCCATCTTAGAGAATCTGTCGATGACCAGGAAAATGCAATCATTGTCATGCTTAGTAGATTGAAGCCTCAACATGTAATCCATGGGGATAGATTCTCAAGGCTGACTAAGAGTAGGTAGAGGAGTATACAGGGCTTTATTCTTGATGGTTGGTTTGGTAATGGAGTAGGTGGTGGAGGATTTAATGTACTTCCCAACATCCTGACGAAGTTTCAGCCAACAAAAATACATTTGCAATAACACCACTATTTTCTCTACTCTGAAATGTCCAGCGAACCTACAGTAGTGCGCCTCCCAAATCATCTTGGCACACTCACTTGAAGGAACGCAGATGTGTCCTAGGTAGCATAAAAATACATCCTGAATGTGAAAATTTGGAACTTGCTTCCCTTCAAGGAGTGTCTAGTATGTCCTGCTGAATTATAGATTGCTCTCGTAAATATGCAACCAACCCAAAGTTTCATGCCCACAGGAGTCGAGAACAATGATCAGTCCCATGAGTGGTGGTCGACATAGGAATTCAACGACATTATTGGTGTTGCACTTATTATACTTAATGTTGAAATCGAATTGTTTCAGGTAGGTGGACCATTTTTTATGGCAATTATTCTACAACTTCCCTTATGTCTTTATGAACTGCATGGGTCAATGGTTTTTGTGTATGGCCATTTCCTTCCCCATAATGTAATGCTTCCATTTATGGATGGCCTGCACAATGGAATACATTTCTTTTTCATAAGTGGGATAGTTTTGAACTGTGTCTTAAAGTGTCTCATTATGGTAAGCCATTGGATTCCCTTGTTCTGTAAGAACCACACCAATAGCATAATCAAAGGTGTTTGTCTCAATCTAAAATGGTTGTTGCAGGTTTGGTAATGTGAGCACTAGGGTAGAGTAGAGGCAATGCTTCAAATTAGAAAACACCTATTGTTGGGTTTCATACCAAAAAAAAAAATCTTTCACTCTGCCCTTGGTGATGGCTTCAATGCCAAGTGATATGAGAGAACCCCAACGCGAACCTGAGGTATAAATTTGTAAGACACAAAAAGTTGCAGAGCTTTGTTAGAGTGTTTGGAGCTGGCCAATCCTGAATGAATTGTATTTTCGATGGGTCCACATCTACACCCTTCTCATCAATGATGTACCCCGGATAATTGACCTAGGTTAGGCCAAAAGAAAATTTCTCTAAGTGAGCACATAACTTGTCTTGTGATAGAGTTTGAAGGACCTATTGAGTATGCTAGAGGTTCTCTTCCCAACTTGCATTGAGGATCAATATGTCATCTGAATACACCACCATGAATGCATTAGTGAATTGTCACAAGATGTCATCAATTAATATCATGAAGGTTGTAGGGGCATTAATCAATCTGAACGGCATGACCAACCATTCAAAAAGGCCCTCCTTGTATTTGAAGGTAATCTTCTAGACATCAGAGTGTTTGATAGGCACCTGGTGATATCCTAATTTCAAGTCAATCCTACTGAAATATTTTCCCCCATTCAACTTGTCTAGAAGGTCATCAATCTATAGGATTACTTACCTATTATAGACAGTGATCTTGTTCAACACTCGATATTCAATATCGAGTCTCCAAGCCCAATCCTTATTTTGTCCCAATATCATTGGGCTCCCATAGGGTGATGAACTTGGCCTGATGTTCCCTTTCTACAATAGTTCCTAAATATTCCTCTTAATCTCATCATTCTCCACAATAGAGCGTCGATATATCGGCTCATTGGGTAGTGGCACACTCGGAGTCAGATCAATGGAGTGATTGACCTAATATTGTAGAGGTACCCCTGTAGGTGAGGGGAAAATGTCCCGGTACTCCTCCACAACTTTGTCCATATGTTGCTATTGTACGGAGGAGCCCTATCAGAAAGTTGTTGAAGGATCTCGAAAAATTTATCCATCATCATGTTCCTCTATCGCTCGAGGGCTTCCTCAAGAAATATTTTGAAAGGATCTCCTTAACCCTCGTCTTTCTTTTCTTCCACCATGGGAGATCATCAGGGTTTGTCAGGCTGATCTTGCAATGATTCAACCAGCCCTATCTCCTTATACCCTGACCTTATTGGGGACATGCAAAGCAAAATAGAGAAAGAGTAGACTGTTTCGATACCACTAATCCGAACTTAAATAGGAACATAAAAAATTATAGATATAATCATAAGTACAACGATGCAACAAAATAATACTTCATTTTCATTAATAGAAAAATATTGAACTATTCTTACAAACGGAATGGAAATAAACTAGATCGGGTGATGTTAGCTTATATATGAGAATAGATGTGGCAGATAGATGCCTCTAAATAGTGTTACAATGAGGCTCAAGGGCCTATTTGTTATTGAAAAACATGAGAAAACCCTAACCCGAGGAGATGTAACACCAAGAAATTGTGGGACGCATTGGGGTTAGTTGGGTAGCTAAATTCTTGGGGCCGTAACCTAGTCATTTTTTCTTTGTTTGGTGCATGCAATACCTTGTTGGAAATGTCTCTCCAAGTACTACAAGTTTTTCCATAGGAACATTTCCATGGTTTTGGCACTGCAAGAGACCTCAGAAAATGTCGTTTAGGGGGTCAAAATTGATCCAAATGTTCAAGACCTAAAAAAAATCTAAAAATAGTAAATGTTGAAATAAACAAGGAAACATATCAAATTGGCTGGAGATCTAGGTGGAATATGCAAGTGGCCACCCATATCGACCTAGATCAATTATTACAAGTTAGGGTTAAGTGAATATTTTGTTTGATTAAATACTTAGGGCTTGAAATTCTGAGTGAGTGAGTTCTTTTGAGTTAAACCATTTGTTAGAGCTATTTGATTTGGATTGATGTATATCTCTATAATTACATTATATTTCAATTTCATATAAGTAGAGAAAGTCAATTATTTTGAGTTATGATATCTTGTTATTCTTCCTAAGGGAATTAATAGGTTTCTTCACTTTAGCAAGATTGATCAAAGTAGTGGAATCATTTTCCAATTGGGGGTTAAGGCATAAATTTGAATTTGAGTAATTGGTACTTCATTCAGTACTAGGTTGATCTTAGGATTAAATGCAATGTGTTTATATGATTAGATTAGATAGTTGGATATGCATATAGAACAATGATATTTGTAGTTGTAATATTACGAACCTTGATTAAACATACAAACATATAAAAATATCTAACCCATAAAACTTAGATTAAATAAAAGTAAAATAAGCATACCTACACCTAAATAAGAAATTTGAAAACAAATAAACAATAGGTTTTGCGTCAAATAACTAATGTATGTTGCATGAGTTAGTTGATACATATTATAACAATTGACTAATATGTTGTAGTCACTAGTTTATAGGCGTTGGAATAGTTGAGTGATAGGTTTTACAACAGCTGTAGCAACACCTATGATAGCACATGTAACAACATATATAGTAGAACTAATTATTTAAATAGTCTATCTAGAGAAATATTTCATGATATTTTTAACATAATTATGGTAGCATGAAATGGCCCATAATGATGTAAAATTTTATGGCAGACAATAATGTGGACCATGAGATCATGGATCACAATGTGAGATGTAGACAAATATGGAACAACCTTTTGATGGAATAGTGAGACTTTGTAAAGCTTATTGAAAGAGGAACTTGGAAATGAAATTTTATTTATATTTACAAATATTATTTACGAGAAAGATAGTTTTGAAGCAAGATTTATCTAAGTTCCAAGAGCATTTTCAAAGTTAAAATTATTATTCTATTTTTTTAATTTTTTTAACAATGTCCACCAATCAACTAGTTTTCAAACATGCCAAGATTTCATAGTTATAATATAATTTTTCACCATCAAATTTATTATGGAAGAGAATAAGATAACAAGGTGACTTAGACTTTTAGGTTATTTAAATGGTTGTATTCCATGGGTTAGGGACAATTAAAATAGGAAGTGGTAAATTATGAGGATAACGTTGTGATTGTAAAAGATATATATATTAACCTTCAAGGGAAGCCACATAAGCACCAAAACTTCATAAAATTATAAATCTATATTTTGAGCTAGGAAAAGGGAAATTCATGGGCATACCATGCTTCTGATGTATGAATAGGTTGACTAGTAGGTATCATTAAAGGGATTAATATGTGGTAATGTAATTGGTAATGTAGTGAGGGGACTTAACAATTTGTAGTATCTCCATAAATAGAAAAATGCATCATGAAAATAGCAACAAATAAATAAGAGATGAAGAGGACATCATATCAATGGAAAAATACAAAAACTTTTATGTGGAAACCCATATAGGAGAAAATAATCAATTCTTCTTCTTATTCTTTTTAATCTTCTTGTTCAGCTCAATAGATAAATTTGTAGGAAATGACCAGTTCATTAGAGAACTTTTGAGGCCTAAAATGGGCCTCATAGGAAAAATGTACAATAAAAATAAAATTTATAAGAATCAATAGGATTTAAGATGATGATTTCGACCATGGGGGATTATTCACCATTTTTGGGGTAAAAAAGTAAAAAGATTAAAAAATAATAAAACTTCTTTTTCAACTTATCTCCACAAGGTTTTACTCAAATTTTGAGTCAGAGTACTCATTGGATGAAAATTTTAAATACTCATCGAAGGATTACACATATTGCAAAATTTTGATGGACCCCGATACACGAAAAATGAGAAATACATGAAAAGACGTGATTGCAATCATGTTTTTAATGTATTTCTCATTTTTCATGTAGAAAGGTCCATCAAAAGTATAAAACATGGGTACTCCTTGGATAAAGAATAAAATTATGCATCCAACGAGTGTTCCCTCTCGAAATTTGAGTAAACCAATATGGATATAAGTTAAAAATATGAGTGGAAAAAATAGTTTTTTATTTTTTCCCTCTAAAATTTGATGATGTAATATAATATTATTTTATTATTTGAACTATTATTTTATAGTTTCCTTAGGAGTTCCATTTTAGACCTCACAAATCCCGTAATGACAGGCACCCAACCTCAAGATATGTAGGTTCTACTTCTAGTAGGCTACGACTTCATTAAGGCCCCAACCTCAAAAATGTGTAAGAAGAAACTCACTTTATGCTACAAATTTATTGAGACACCAAACTCGATGATGAGGAAGCTCTGACTTGCTCTAAGATCTAACCCGATTAAGGAACCAACCTCAATGATGATCAAGCTCCAACATGCTCTAGGCTCCAACCTCATTGAGGCACCAACCTTGATGTTTAGTAAGCTCTGACTTACTGAAGGATCCAAATTTATTGAGGAACCAACGATAATGTAGGAACCTACCTCCTTTTTCAACTTCTTGTGGACCTCCTCTCCAAATATTTAACACTAGATCCACCTTCTCTTCAAACAAAATAAACCTTTAAATTGATTAGCCTATTGTTGTCACACAAATGCCAATTCCCCATTATTCTATCTAATACCCATGCCTGTTTATGATGTATATATATGTATTTGTTATTTAGGTTGGTGAGCTATGTTTATATTGCAGGTTTACATGACTATGTCTTTATGATATGTGTCCTACATGCCCATATAGACATGTTAGATATTGTGGGGCTAACATGCCCAGAAATATGTGTCAGTGTCGGTTATGTAATTAAAGGGATTAGATTGTAAATAAAATGTAATTTATGTATTTAATAATAATAAAAGTATTAGATGTGGAACCCACTCCATGGTAAGAGTATGGGCAGAATGAAACTCCACAAACATGGGGCAGTGGTGATGGTGGAATATGTTGGATGTTGTTTACGATCTTGAGTTAGTTGCAGTGTTTAAAATGTGGAGGCATTATTTGTTAGGGAAAAAAATTACACTTGCTATAGATTATATTAATTTGAATTACTTTTTCATCCAACCCAATTTAAACTCCAAATTGTTGAAATTATTGTTAGCAATGAAAAAATAGATTTTGTAGAACAAGTCAAGGAGGGAGCCTTAAAGGATGAAAATTATGGATAATAATAGGAAAATTAAATAATACAGAGAAATATGCTTATGCAAAAAACTAGAATGGGCTTCTGATATTTAGATATGGAATATATATTCTAAATCAACCCACTTTGAAACAAATGATTCAAAATCAACATCATAGGAAACCATTTTTAGTCCACCTAAGCTATTAGAAAGCGATTGCATCTTTAAGGAAATATTTTTACTAACCATGTGTGAAAGGGGAGGTGGATGAGTATTTGGAAAGGCGATTAGAGTACCAACAAGTTAAGGAACAACACCAACAACATGCTAGACTATCAAACACTTTACCCATCCTAGAATGGAAATGGGAAATATTTTCTTTGTATCTCATTATTGTTCTACTGAGAACCAGGAAGGAGCATACGTCAATCGTGGTGGTGGTGGAAAATTTAAGTCAACTTACTTTATTCCCTTCCACTCCACATATAAAGCAATGTAGCTTGTAGATATCTTTACGAGGGAGATATTGGGTTGCATGGGATACTAAAAACAGTTATATCAAACTTGGATGCCAAGTTTACTTCTAATTTCTAAAAGACATTATTGGGGGAATGGGTATGAAATTGAAGTTCATTACAACTAACCACACCTAAACATATGGTTAAATAGAAAGCAAACATCAAATATTTTAGGATATGTTGCACATGTATATTATGTTCCACCCAAAAAAGTGTGAGGATTATTTACACTTACTGCATTTTTATTACAATAAGAGGTATCAATAATCCATTAAGATGAGTCTAGTATGCATGGAAGTTCCACACTCCTTTAAGTTCAATTCAAATAGAGGATAGATTAATTTTAGAACTTGATATTCTAGAACAAATCAGAATTTTGGTGAGGAATATAAGAAAAAATTAAGAAAGTTCCCAAGATAGGCATATGAGCTATGTATAATATAAGTGATTGCATAAGGACTAGAATGTGGGAGAGCATGTCTAGATTAAAATTAACCCAAAGAAAACTACTTTAAAATTAATAGACTATGATAACTTAGCATTTAGGTTCTATGGATTGTTTGATATACTAGCTAGACTAGGGTCAATGGCTTACTAACTAATAGTTTTGAGTCATATAAAAGTGCATAATTTCTTTCATGTTTCCTTTTGAAGAAGTATGTTCATGACCCTATTCATCAAATTGATTGAAATGTAGTGTAGTTCAAACTCGAAGAAGAATTCCAAGTCGAACATCTCCAAATATTTGATCAGAAGGAAAGTTTTCTCCAACATTGAGTCATCAGCCAGGTTAAAGTGTAATGGAATCACTTCATCCTAGAGGAGGCTATGCAGGAGATGGATGATAAAACTCATGAAGATTTTAGTCTTTACTCAAGAATTAATGGGAATTGGAAAATACCGAGGGCAATATTTATTTTGAGATGGGGAAGATGCGATAACCTTGTCCTTTGCCTTTAAAAGAAATGACTATTTTTACACTACTGTGATTATGGTTTGAGCTTAATGGATGGGGAGGAGAGTATTTGAATTAACTAATTATGTAATTAAAATTTGTATTATGAAAAAGTGTTTTTCTTCTGAGAAATTACAGTAAAGAGCAAAGAAGTAATAATGATTTCCTGGTATTCTAGAAAATTATTAAGTGGTCAAGTCCACATGGTGGGTCTTATCAAATCCTCTCATAAAAATCTTCGGAGAAAAATTTTATTTCAAAATTAACATAATGGGAGAGAAAGATAAGTGAAAATGATAACTTAGCTAGAGAGAAATGCGAAGTTGAGTGAAAGGAAAGATAAAAGCACAACGAGAAGGAAAAGCATGTTGTAAAGGAAAAACAAAAAAGGCATAAATTTTTAAAGGGCCACACAACCTAAAACCAAGATGTTCCAAGGAAAAATACGTTGGGAAGAAATTATAAAAATACCACTAAGAAATACATAAGAGGTTGTTCTTCTTGTAGGTAAGAAGTTTGATCTCAGAGAGACTTACCTATGGCAACTTATTGGTTGGGAGTAATAGATTGTCTCACATAGTCTTCCTTGCATGATATAATTGTTGGATAATTTTGATTGTGTTGTTGAATATATGTTAAGTTATATGAGATCTTCTTTCATTACCTGCACGTGTTAGAAATATATTTGTCTTTTTATAACCAAAAATAAACTCTATGTGTTCCCTATATTAAATCACGACTTTGTAGTGTTTATATATATATATATATATATTAATTAATATCATGATTAAATAAAAAGTGGTTTATACTCCGTTGGGTTCACCTTTTTATAAATACCCAATACCATCGAATGAAAGAAGTTTATGAAAGCATATTGTTGTATGATCTAATTAATTGGTATGTGTTTATAGTTACAATATTTAAACGTCAAAGAGTTAGTAATGTGTAGAATGGAAACACTAGCAAAAAATATGGTACATGTACATGCAAACCTTAAAAAATGTAGTCAATACAAAATAATAGTATTATGGGTAAGGCAAAGAACTATTGAAAAATCGAGTAAGGAAACATGTAATATAAATAAACTTTGTTTAACTTACTGATACTAGAAAGAATATTTTTTTAGGAGACATTTTCCTTTGCTATAATATCAATCTAGTATCTTGCGAAAATAGGAGTCAAGGATCATCTTCCTGAAAAAACAAACACATTGACAGAAAAACTGAGGGATGGTCATGCTTACCTCATGTTTGCATTTTTATTATAACTATGAATGGTTTTTTTTTACAAAAGATGAATCGAAATAAAGAATCTCAGTATTTGGATAACTACGAAAATAGGAGGATTTCTGCCTTTGGGAAGCTAATCGATGGTCATGCCTACCTCATGTTTGCTTATAACATTTTTATTATAACTATGAATGGTTTTTTTGTTTTTACAAAAGATGAACCGAAACAAAGAATCTTAGTATTTGGATAACTATGAAAATAGGAGGATTTCTGCCTTTGGCAGGCTAATACTAGCCACGACCTATATGGTAAAGGAAATTATATAATAGTGAACAAACTAAAATACTTATGTTGCTTCCCGAAGGATGTCAAAAAAATGAAGCAACAATAAAAGGAAACAAGAGTGGCTGCGGGGTAGCTAGTCCCTGCCCTGTTAATAGTCAAACAAAAAGTCCAAATCTTTAGCACGTAAAAAAATTGCGAAAAAGCTTTGCATGAAAAATCATTCCGAAGTGGGCCACAACAAAGAAATGCTCTGTCACGCAACTAGTGTTGTTAGAATCATGTGGCTTGTTCATTTTAATTCCATATATTTGATTGTTACAAGACGAAGTCTGTGCCTTTGAGTTAACATATTGAATTCCAAATCCTGTTGTTGGTTCATGAATTTCTTTGAGCTCTTTAGATTCAGATATCATAATTGGTAAAGCGGCCCCATTATAGGGAGCGCCATATCCTTGTCTAATCCTACAGCTACTAATCCTATAGCTAATGGTGAAATAGCCCCAGAAATCTCATGCTGAATTGAATCTACATTTGAATAGCCAAATATAGATTAGTGATAGTATTTTTTTTTGCTTTTACGGTATTGATTGATACATATCATGGACATCTTGGAAATTTGCTTTAATGTTTTGATACATATATTGTCTAAATATAGATTAGTGATAGTAATTTTTTTTTCTTTTACGGTGTTGATTGATACATATCATGGACATCGTGGAAATTTGCTTTAATGTTTTGATACATATATTGTCTAATGGGTAACGACCCTTAGTTGGTCTCAAATATGTACAACGATTTGAATATTGAAATGCTCCAATACTCGCCCAAACCGAAAGATGCCTGCAAGCCACGTGCTACACTTGGTACACACCAGGAAGGCGATTACGTGCCCCGGTGAAGGAAATGGAACCTTGTTACCCTTACGCTGACATGCTGCTTGGGCGCCATAGTGCCGGTTCTACTGCTGGTCGTGTGGAAATGTCCTGATCCTAGCTCTCTGGTTTGCCTAGATTCTTAGGTTAATCCATCGGGCTTCCAAGTTCCAGCAACGAGCAGTTCGTCAAGTTTACTAGCGGCGAGTCAACTATGGTTTTACCAACAGCAGCAAGTGCTATCCGCGCAAATCTATTTTCAAGCTTCAAGTTGTGCAGTCTTTAGAATTGTCCTCTGTCAAATGTTCAAAATGTGTGTCCGATGCAATGTATTGAACGCCTAAAAATTGTTTCACGAAGAGCGGAGGAGAAGTTTTAAGCAGCAGTTGCCGAATTCGTTTTGGTAGAGAAAAGTTTTATGATCCCCAGTTCCGGTCGCTTGCAGATAAAACGCACTTAAGGCCAGAATGTCCTCGACAGGAGAACAAGTCCAATGGTCATGGCGTTAGGCGAGGAAGAGACGTTGGGCACAATCACGGCTGTATGTATCTCCTCTACAAAACCATGAGATCACAAAAAACTACATTTCAATGACATGATAATAATTTGAAGAAATCAACTCATATGTAGGTTTCATAACCATAAGAAATAATTTGAAGCCCTACAATTTTGGGAACTGATAATATAATATATGATGCAGCATGCCATGGATACTCCGCAACTTGAGAAGCCTGTCAATATTCTGGACGCCTAGAGGGTGGTTGAGGCCGAAATGCTTAACAGCTCAACTGGCCAGGTCGATCAGGAAGGCATTGCTACAACGATTAAGGCAGCCGCAGACTACAATGTTTCTAGTGCGTACATTAATCCCAACGTTCTCTAATACAACGAGCTCCAGTGGGTACCTTACCAACACTTGGGTTTGCTCATTTCTATAAGGATCCATATCCATGATATCCATGTCTATGAAATTCAGAGTTTTCAGAGTTGAAGCTATGTTGTCGATTTGAAATTTTTGTTGCGATGCCCCATGTTTTCAGTGTGAATTTGAGATTTTCTTGGCAAATTTTATTGTTCTTCATTATAATCTGTAGTTCCAGAAGCAAGAGCAAGGCCAGAAACGGATCATCAAAAGTTTAACTGCATGAATTACACGTGTAGGCTGAAGCATGATGGCCCACGCCATTTCCCCCCTGCACACGACACTACCTCTTGCCTCCACGTTTTCATCTGCATGTAAGCTGTTATATTATTCTATGTCTTCCTCTTGTAAAGTTTGGGTTCAGAGCTAAAATTCTCTTTTATGAGGTCCTAATGTGCATTTCGTATTACAGTTACACGCCCATTTTGGAAGCATTCACAAGGTTTTCAGTGGGATAGGATGATGAGTAGCATATAGTACCTTTGGTTTCCGAATGCCACTTTTCGACCGAGTCACCATGTGGGCAGTAGTAATGATACTACAGAACGGTCTTATTTCAGGTAACTTTGCGACTTAATTTTGATTGGAATTTGGCAAGATTTGTTTCGCAATTTTAAGTTTCAACACTTGAAGATATTGAGTATTGTGGACTGTCTTAAATGAGAGATAAGTGAGTTGTTGTTAACTGCGGCAACGTTTCTGCACGCGGTAAATGGCCAATCTGTGTCTGCAAAAACGGAGTGACAATTTTTGTCAAACAAGGATAGAATCTAGAATATGTAAATGAAATAGCAGCTTGTAACTGTAATGAGTATTCTAACTTGTAGCAATTATAACATAAAATATGACATTGTGAGATTGAAATTTTTGCATAATTAATGAGTATTTTGCTGTGGAGAGATTTTTGCTTTAGAGGAAATTATGCAAAGAGGGATGAAAATGGATGCACTTTGTGGTTGCCAATTTATTTTTTGACTAGTTTGCTTTAAATGTAACTATTGAGCATCCAGCATTCTGCAGAAATTGTTTGAGTCAATTTTTATACTAATGCGATCTGTTTGATGGTCGTTTTTATTTGAAATCAGGGAAGATGAATGGAGGGTGTGTTCAGAGATTGCAACATTCTTCTCGGGGTGGAGAAGGTTCAGAACAAAAGAACAATGGGCCTGGTAGAAAAGAACAAGAAGATGAGAATCAGAGTATGTCCCAACGACGTCTTCTGAGATTTCAATACCGTAACCTCAAGAGCTCAATTGCTGGTAAAGTTACCAAAAATTCTCTATTCTTTCTTTCAATGTTAAATTATGGTAAAGCCATTTAAATGTGTGTGCCAAGGTCATCAGTATACTTTAATGCAATGTGGAGGAAAGGGAAGAAATATTAAAGACAGACACAGACAAATTTGAGTCTCTTATCCATAGATTAAGATGATTCTATTCTAGATTTTATTGCAGGACTAAAATTATCACCTGTGCAGGCTTTGCGCCCAGATGCTGCGTTTGACCTCTCTGTCTGTAGAAGAGGAACAGTGTGATCCTGGACTGGAGAATATGAATTCTGTAGTTGAACCAGCGTCTCCACCCACAGCAGATAGTGGCATTTCTTTCACGCATTCAATCAACTTGCATGCATGGCAGACTCTGACGTAGGTCGGAAGCTTTCCCCTTATTCAAGCATTCAAGCTCTCCTCTTATCAAGATGCGATCACCACCGCTATGCTCGACAGCACATATGCTCGACACCAGCTGCCAACTTCAACCATGGGCACCTCAACAACAACATGCATGCACACTTGCGAACTTGCTTTAGCTTATATCCATTATATCCATTATAGCATTAAATGTTGGGGAACTAATGCTATCTTTGCGATAGCATTACTTCATGCAGGCGAAGTGTTTTAATCCATTGCAATAAACATTGCAATTGTCCGAACTCCTTTCCTAACTTTTCAGATGGTATACCTCGATCTGAGGCCAAATAAGACGAAGACTTATTTGATTGGTTAAAAGCACGTGAAAGTGTAATTAAAATTAAAAAAAATGCATTGATGATTGTGCCATGCCAAAATACTTTGGATTAAGTTAAAATGTGCTTACAGATGAGCGTGGATTACCGTGTCAAACTAATTCCCACCGACCAAAACCGATTACTATAGTCCCTGCCAGCCCTGAAAGGGCAGAGACGAATAAGAATGTAATTGTTCTTAGCGGTAAAGTTATTCAACTACAATAAATACTAACAAGACAAGAAAAACATAGAAATTATTGATGTTTTGAATGGCACACGTAGCCAATGTTAATAGTTCATACGAAGTGACGATTAGAAAATTTATGCTTAATTGGAATAATATTGTATAAGTTTCTATCTATTCCATTAACCATATAGTGAAACAATTATAAACTAAAGATAAAAGTAGCATTGCAATTAAGTATTTAGAGAATGGAAAATACGATAACTTATATCAGAATATTTTTCTTATCAATCCAATATGCGGAGCGAGGGGTCACTCACACACTAAACTATTAAAATAAAATATGTGGACCATGAATGCTTTCTTCAAAGAATCTTTTAAGATAAAATCTGTGAAATATGATAATTATGGTGATAGTCGCCTAACAATTATCAAATGTTCATTTCATAAGGGAGCTACAATCGGAAAATCCAAAGTAGGAAACTCGACCAATGAGCAGGTTCAAGCCTACGTAAATCGGCGGCTAGGAGTTATAACTCACACGACCCATATGAACAAATCATAGAACAAATAGGAGTCAAGGGAAAGTAATTCTACATGTATCAAATTAACCCATAAAATATCATAGAATGTACTCGTGGTTTTGTTTAACAAAAGGAAAGAGTGATGTAAGATGTGTATATATGAGACTGACTTCTTATAGAGAATCCACCTCGGTGATAGGAATAACTCTATTAATAAATATAATGAAATAAAAATTTTAAAAAGTAACTAGAATATGTATATTAAAATCTTGAAAATTGTTAAGATCATAAGAATAAACCATCGAGATAATCTTGGAAACCATGGTGAGGTGTTAAAATCTTAATAATTGTATTAGATGAAGTTACCCAATGTTGGAAAGAGGCTAATTCATAGCCATTAATCTAAATAAAATCATAAAATTCTCGCAGAAAGGCTTTGAATTAAAAACAATGTAATATAAAAGGAAAATATCTATTACACAAAGAGGGAATTGTCATCCCAAGAAGTAGTAAAAATAGAAAATTATGTAGAGAAGAGAAACATAAGTTACTTGTATGGTTCACGGATAACCAAAATGAGGAAACTTGGTCTATTTGTTTACCTAAATCTAAAACAAAGAAAATATGAGTGAAGACATTCTCTGTAATCCTATAAAGAGAATGAAACAAATTAAAAAATAAAAAATAAAATAAAAATAAAATTTAAATGAGTAGATTCACAAGTATATGGATAATGTATGAAGGAAAATACTTAAGAGATAAATGTTTGTGTAAACCCTCACACTCCATCAAATATTAGGAGCAAGTGCTCATAAAAATGACTAGAAGCTAAGAAAAAATGTTTCACCGATGTGTAATATAAAAACCTTCATTTACCTTGCAAGAAAAACCCATGGTACTAGATTAGAGGTTATCATGGTGGAAAAAGAAGAATCGGCTTAAAAACCATGTCAATGATAAAAAAAAGAAGAGACAACCTATTACCTCTTAACACCATTATAATCGATAGTGTGGACGAATAATTTTGTGATAGATAGAAGAAACCAGAGGCCAAAAATGTCTAAGAGATGGAAAAAACACCTACATCTTAGGAAAGTCATGGTTTGAAACCTATGTAGAGAGAAGACCTAATGGTGGCAGAAAGGAAAAAACATAATCCAAATGAGAAAAGGAAACACATCAACCCTAGTCGTGTGATCACCCATTAGTCATGAGTGTTGGATTTCCTTGAGCTATCACAATAGTAGAACATGAATGAGGTGAACAAGGTTAGTTAGCCCAAGAGTAAGTTGACATGTGGTAAGAGTTACATGGGTGAAAAATAATAATAACCTTAGACTCCATATGCATATACATTGGTGCATTATAACCCAAAAAAAATATGTAACTTATTCCTAAATGTTTGTTCCATCATATATTTAAAAGGGTTTAAATGCATATATTAATCCCTTTGTTAGGAAACAAGAGAGTGCAGCATCCCTTGGTTATAATAAAGAGGGAACACACTCATAAAAATCCTTATAGTACAAATAAACAGTGGTGGGAAAGGTATATAATGTAATCAATAAATAATATAAATAGATATACATAACACCTATATCATACAAATGTTGATGGCACTAGAAATACATGACAAAACTTATGGTAAGCTAGCATGTAGAGTTAGAAGAGTGGTGAACAAAACGAGTCCCCATGTTAGACTTAAGGGGACCTTATATGCTAATACATCTCAACCCAATGCACAAATATGGTTTAAATATATTTAAGATAAAAGTAATAACAATATAGATTTTTATAGTAAACTTATAGTTCATTATGAAAGAGTGAAGTGTAACCTTTACTTTCATCCATTTAAAGGAAAGATATGTCGGTTTTTAAATTATATATAAAAATATATACTTCATAATAAGGAGAATTGTTGTGGAAAAACACACATAAAGAGTTACTTCTCTCCAACATGTGATAAAAAACCAATCATGCATGTAACCCCTAAACTAAGGTTTTGAGCTACAACCTAAATCCCTCGTAGATCGGTGATGGATCTTGTGTCTAACGCAAAATTCCCTTTCTCCAACCATGATATATATTCCTTTACGCTAGGTCTATATATTCTAACAAGCACATCCAAACAAGGTCATGAATAACCTTCTCCAAAATATCATTAGATCAAAGAAATAAACATTGACATGAATAGTTGAACATAAACACAAATCTACAGGAAAGGGAACATATATTTTTATTCATCAGGAAACATAATGGTACATCTATATCTTCACGCATAGGACCTACTCTCCAAATTTCGTCAGTGTCTCCTCCTCTCGAATAAATATGACCTTGAGAAGGATTAAACCAAAACCTCTGAATCAAATTGATAGTATAACTCTATAATTTTCCCTCTCTAGTGTTAGCCTAACTCTCAAGGATAAATGAGTATATATAGGAGTTGAGAATCTTTGAGGACTCTTAGGGTGAGGCGAAGTTAGGAATATTGTCCAATAATGCACCCAATCCAACTCAAAAGGATGGGATAAGATGACGATTCACATTAATATCCTAGGAAACATAATTATCTATAACACAAACAATAACAACACATGCAAAATAAGGACATTTCATTTATAATCGCATAAAAGGAGGGTTCTTCGTGATGTTGGAGACCTATAGTTGCATTGACAAGACTAGGTATGTGTGGCTAGGGGAAAAAATAGGTCAAAATAGGAGTCAAAGCCCATGAAAATGGTAAACGACGTAATGGATCCGAAGTAATAACCCTAGGGAGGAAAATAGGATGATAACTAGGATATATTATTGAATTGTATGTATGTCAATAGATTTTTTATTTTTTAGTGTGTGATTGAGGTACAATATAATCCCTCAAGCCATATTTTTCTCACTAATGAAGGAGAGCTTGATTGTTTTCACAAATATTGTAAACCTTAACACGAACAAAGAATGGAAGAAGGCTATGCAAGAAAAAAGGGACTCCTTATTAGAAAATCAAACTAAGGAATTGGCGATGCTTCCAAAAGGAAGAAGGTCCCTACAGAGCCAATGTGTATTCAAAATCAAGCACAAGGGTAAAGGAAAGAAGAGTTACAAGGAAATACTAGTAGTGAAGGGGTTTGCTCCAAAATGAGGTATTTATTTTAATAAATATTCTCATCTTTTGTTATGATATCATCCATTAGTTGTTCTTTTTCTTATTTCAACCTCATATCTAGAGACCTCCTTCCCTTTCGTGAATTAGAGGATGATATCTATATGGAGCAACATAAAGGTTTCAATTCAAAAGGTAAAGAGAATTTAGGTTCTAATTTAAGAAGAGACTTTATGGGTTGAAACAAGAACCTCATTAGTGATACAAGAAATTTGATTCATTCATGTTGATGCATTGTTTCAAAAGACCATAAGTTTATCATTTTGTCCATATCAAGAAGTTTTTCCATGAAAAGTATATTATATTACTGGCATATGTGGATGACAAGCTCGTTGTTGGACATGAAAAGATAATGATTAACATGTTAAGAGATGATTTGGGTAGTTAGTTTGTGATGAAGGATTTGGGTCTAGCAAAATAGATATTGGGAATCAAGATTGTTCATGATGGAAAGAACAAAAAGCTATCGTTGTCACAAGAAAAATATATCGATAATGTGCTTGACATGTTTAACATGAAAGATTCCAAGCCATTTAGTATTTTCCTTGCAACCCACTTCAACCTAAGAACTAATTCATGTCATTGTGATGACAAGGAGAAAGGAGAAATCATCAAGATTCCTTATGATTTAAGATTTGATAGCTTATTGTATGTGATGGTATGTACATGACCAGATATTCCACAAGTAGTGGGATTAGTGACCATGATTCTTGTTAATATAGGAAAACAACATTGGAAAGCAATAAAATGGATTTTGAGGTATCTAATAGATACTAGTCATTATTTTTTATGTTTTGGAAATAACGATATTTGGATTTACAAATGCAAATATGACAAGAAATGTGAACACTAAAAATACCACCACTGCTTATTTGTATACATTTCTAGGCACAATAGTGTTTTCGATATATATTCTACTAAAAGAAATATCTCTCTCACCAATTAAGGCATAATACATAGCTTCAATAGAGGTCTGCAAAGAAATATTGTGGGTATAATGATTCATTGTTGATCTAGGAATAAAACAAGTCAAATATGTGTTTTATCATGATAATCAAAGAGTTTTTTTTATTTAGCAAAGAATCCAACATTCCATTCACAAACCAAGAACATTGACCTGAGGTATCATTAAATATGGCAAATGTTGGAGGAAGGGAATTTCAATTCGGAAAAGATTCATGCAACTCAGAATCCTATTAATATTTCTACAATGATATTGCCAATCGGAAACATAGGTTATGTAAAATCTCATTAGGCCTCACATTAACATAATGCACAAACTTGGAGTAAGGATTGTATGCATATAACTTCATTTAGTTTCAAGTGGGAGAATATTAAGACATGAAGTAAATGAAGGGTCTCAAAATTTCCAGAGATTGTTAGAAGAGGCTAAAAAGAGAGTCTTGATGAGCTGTTTTGAGTACCAAGAACTCCCAAATAAAGCGTACACAATTTTTTAGAAACTCACATATAAGATATATTTTTCTCTAGAAAAATATGAATGTCTCCTTTGCCCAATTTTATTAAATATTAGAAACTCACATACAAGACATATTTTTCTCTAGAAAAATATGGATGTTTCCTTTGCCCAATTTTGTTAAATATTTGTTAAAGACATTGAATAATCTAGAAAAATGTATAGATGAAGGCTCTAGATAAGCCATGCCTATATAAACTTCTCACAGTGAGTGAGGCTTCTAAAGAAATGTTATAATTTTAGCTCTTGTTGTTCCATTTTTTGTTATGAGTTTCCTTGTTGTGTCTTCTTTATAGTTTACCTAAATATTTAGCTCTTTTGTATTTTAGTTCATTTTGAGTCTACATCCAACTATTGGATTGTTCATAATCATTCATCATTTTTAATTTAACAGTTTAAACAAATTATCATAATCATAGTAACATAAACAAAACAAATTTCTTAAAACAAATTAGAATATCACTAATATAATAAAAAAATTATAAAACAAATAATATTTAATTTGTTATTTAAAAAATAACAAATAAAAATAAAAATATCAAAAAAAATTTTTTTATATATATATATATATATATATATATATATATTCATTCTTGACTGACTTCCACAAATTTTCAATATGTTTCTTTATTTTACCTTTTACCTATTTTTTCCTTTTAACTCCCTAAAACTATGCCTTCCTTCCTTTTACTGAAGTCAATAAAATTCCAATTTCCTCCCACCCCGTACACTGTTTTCTCTTCTTTCCGACTTCCCAAAACATCCCAATAAAATATGCCAAATTCCGACCTCCGGAAAACATCCCAACAAAATATGCTAAACCCCACCTCTCACTTTTATTTTCCTTTCACGCGTCCACAACCTAACTAATACAAATTTCGGTGGGGAACTCCGAATGGTCCATATAGAGCAGCCACTTAATGCAGGTATCCCCAATTGAATTTTCATCCTTAAAAGTTAATCCAATATATATGAACTACAAGATAAATTTATTAAATTTGTATCATAAAATTTGAAACAGACTATCATCATTTTTAAAATAGAAAATAAAAGTTGCGTACTTGAGCTTTAATATTTTTCAGTGGAGTACGATATAAGAGGCGCTGAGAATGGATAACTATTCTTCAAAAGTCGACTTAATGCTATTTCTTTGTTACAATTACAAGATTCAACGAAGTTTGAAACTTGCTCTTTCTTTTTCAAAATATTATTCATTTCAATACATTTCTAAATTTTTCAAGTTTTAAATCGGAGCGAAGTTCCGGTAGCTCACTTATTCTAAACACTGATCTTAATGTAAACGAACGTAGATTGAATAATCAAGGGATTCGATTATAAGTTTTAACATATATTATTTAGATAGTAAACGTAAGTCATTTAAATTTAATGAATGCATGTGATGTGCCGAAATGCCACACAAATTTCAACGTTATTTGATGTTAAAACTATTTAACAACTACATATAAATAGAATATATACGTATAATGTTTTAGAGTCGTCAAAGAGATTACAACTGTTTTATTAAGAGATAACAAATAGTCACTTAAAAAAATGCTTATGTTCGGAATGTGTGAAAAAATGTTTTCATCTTTGGTTGAGATTTTATAATGTGTTCGATTTTATCTAACTATTAGGCCGTGTTGCTGTTTGAAATCTTGAGATCAGTAGTAAAACTGGTAGCATTGAATTGTAATTTTAAATGAAATAGGTTATCTAATTAAAAACACTCAAAGGAAACTTCAAAATATTAAGTTGATTATAAGATTTAAAAATGCGATTCAAATAGGAAAACCTATAACACACAGTTCAAATCTACCATTCCATTGTTGTTATACCGAGTTCATTTCTTTTCACCAGTATTAGACTTAGTTTAATAAAAATAAGTATCGACGCCCACCACATACAAAATAGAACCAAAAAATCCACAGGACAGTCTATTGTATTTGACGATCATATATTTACGATATGAATCATCAGTGAAATCTCACAAAGATATTTTATATACAATATAGGTGTTCTGTTGCATTCTCATATATTTACCATAACAAACCATTCAATAACAGCAACATTGTATATAAAAAATGGTAACGGTTATCAACTTCAAGAGCGCTTCTCTTTTCCGCTTCTTCCCAGATTCATCGTCGTCTTGCGGCCTGTATCTTTGTGCAGTATTACATATGTTTGAGTCATCAACATCACTCTCTCGGTTGTCATCCTCCTCCTCACTTGTTTTGAAAAAAGCAGGACCCACCGGCTGTCCAAGTGCATTGAATTCCACAAAATGGTTCTTCTCGTTCAAATTTTTTATTTTGAAGAAAGCAGCACCCACCGGTTGACCGAGTACATTGGCAAAATGGCTGGTACTGAAGTTCTCCCTAGAGTAGAACAGATAATTGAAAGGTACGTTCGGTTCGAACAATGTGAGAACTATCATCCTGGTAGCCATTGATCTTGGAGGTTCATACTCAACCACATTCTTCCAGGAACTTGTTCCTATCATTGCATCTAAAAGAAAGATATTGATAGTTAGGGTTAGCGTTACGAGGGATTCACTACTTGTTCATTTATGGGTTCAAAGAATGAAGAGCAGTCATGGTACCTTCAGGATGGCCGATGGTAGCGAAATCCGTAGCCATCCTGTACAACGTAGGATTAATACAGTTATTAGGAAATTATATAAAGGGTTTCGGTAAATTACATTATCGGAAATTTGATCAGAGCTCTACATGATTACAACATACCAGTGTAAATATTCGCCCATGGGACCGTCCGGATCCGTCATAATCTGATTATAAATTTATGAGAATGGTAAAATTCTAATTCCAATTTGAGCAAATATCACTAAATAAGTATTGAGGAATAACAATGACGCAATAGCGATTAGGTTTACCAGTGTTGCTAATCTGGGGTTCGTGAAGGATTTCCTTAAACCGGGACCATCTGGATCGAAGTTCATGAACCCAATATAATCTGGGCTTTCTCGCAAATCAGCAATCAATACTTCATCACCTGAGCTCATAAGTCTATCGCCGTAGAATAGACGCATGATTAGCTGCGGATTGAAATCGTCGAGGATGCGTCCGATAACTCCAGCTTCCACCAACTCCTTCCTTATGCGCTCCATTATTTCCTAAACTTAACGCGACACCATCTGAAATCAAGAAGGTTGAAATAGGCTTCTCAAACTCAAGAAAACTTCCAACGGATACCTATAGCATTATGGTGATAGGGGAAAAAACGGATACTTATAGCATTATGGTGTTGGGGAAAAGGGAGAGAGGACGCGGCTTGCGAATTTGAGAGTTCTCAATGCATTCTCTAGAGCCTGAGGAGCGGAAGCCCTAGCTCAACTAAGTGATATATGACATGATCACAGAAATGATATAATTTCCATAGCATGAAGAGCTGAAGCCCTAGCGCGAAATATGACTTGATCACTGAAACGATATAATTTTCCTATGTTAGACAAGTTTAATGGTGCAAGTAATTTGAAATAATATATAGATTTATTATATCAAATATTATGAGATTTTTATTCAATTTTTAAAATTTTTCCCATCCACGGGAAGGATAATATAACACATTAACAATAATAAATTAAACCATCTTGGTGATAAATACAAGATGACTGTAACTATCAATTGTATTAATGATAGAATTAATGATAAAATATTAATGGATATTAATCATAAAAGTATGAAAGAATAATAATTTTTATTTAAAATTATTTAATAGTTTTAGTTTTAATTTATCTCTCTTAATATGTATTAATTACAAGCTTAGTTTTATTTTAATTTTAGATTTGTTAAGTGTCTCTAAGATTAAATTCATTTTCATTATTAAAGAGATTTGTATGTAAAGAGATTTTATCTCTAAATACTTAATCCATAGTTAAAAATAATCTAAACTAGTTTAAAAGATTTGATAAGATAGATCTAGGCTGGTTTAATTTCCTGTTTTAAATAGATTATATTCCACATGAATATCATGATTTATCTTTATAATTAAAAATAAATTTTTATTGAAAAACAGAAAAATTTATTATATTACTTTTAAAATAAATTACATATTTTATAAAATATTCTATTAAAATCTAGAACACAAAATTGTCTGTTGCAAATTTACTATTTAGTTTTATCTAATTTTTTTTATAAATTTTAGTTTTATTTATTTTTAATTTTTTTATATAATGGATTAAGTTAAAATGTAAGAAGATAGGCAGGTAGATTGCACATCTCTACTATCCTTGTAATATTATTATTATTTATATAATTTGATGGAATCAAATGCTTTATAAATAACATAATCTTATTGCTTTATAAATAACTATCATATTATTTTTATTTATTGTTTAATTTGATTATAAATTTATGTAATTTTGATGAAGACAAATGATTAACAAAAACAACACATTATACATTTTTTCCTAGAGCATCAATCAACACTTTTAACTTATGATTTTACTTTTATATATTATATATATATATATATATATATATATATATTATTTGACATAAAATTGAAATATTATTATTAATATTTTTTATATTTTTCAAAACTTTTATAATATGAAAAATTTTTAATCCTAATTTATTTAAAAAAATTATGCTCAACTAATTGTTTAAAAAAATTAATTATTATAAAAAAAGCGTTAAGCTATTCCACATTGCCATAATAAATACATGGACTTTAATATGTTATTGTTGTTGGTGGATGCATTACAAAACCTCCCATAAGCCTTTCTTTTAGTCTCTTGTATTCCATGGTCTGTATCATAACGCTTTCCATCTATATGGTACGTCCTCTTCACCATAGCTGTAAGGACCTGCGGTCCTTAACTCGCCCACCGGGTGATGTGCAACTGCGGGTGAGGCTTAAACGAGCAAGTGCGGCTGTGGTTGGACAAAGTATGACGACGTTCTGGCATAGGTGCGAGCTCTTTGTTATGCGATGGAGATAATGGAGAAGGGCGAGCATGTTTATATGCATAGGGAGGGTGGTGTTAGCATATGGAGGCCGACCCATATTGGAGGAGGGGCTGACATGATACTTGATGACTTCGCGATGGCATGTGGAGTGTTTGGAAAGTTGGCTGGGTAGCGAGACTTCGCCCTACACTTGGTATATACAAGTGAAGCATGGAGATCATTTGGCATCACACATTCGCTCATCGCTCAACAAGAGAAGTGCGTAGGACAAGGTGAAGGCGCAGCAAAGGAAAGAAGTTGTAGATTGAGTGATGCACTTGTTCTTTGGTGAAGTCACACGGAAGTAAAAACACATCTTGGTCTTGGGTGAAGGGCGCAGGCAGGGTCACCCACTGGTTGGCGAAGAGTGTGCACAGGTGTGTGACTCTCAGCTTTGTGCGACAACTTGGCACGGGTTCTTGGGTGACTCAGGGAGTGCCCGCCCATCATGCAAGCGTGCACGAAGGTGAGTTGGTCGACACGGTGGGAGTGTGCGCACGGGTGGCCAAGTGAGGGCATGACATGCACGATGGAACGGTGGTGACGAAGGTTGAAACTGGAGGTCATAGAGTTGGGCAGGTAGTACTACATGATGTTTCACACAATTTGGGCATTTGTCAAGGGTTGGCAAGTGGGACTATGTGTGGGCAGGTATACACGGTTTGGGCATTTGCTAACCAACAAAAATTGGGCCGGGTAAAGACGTGCGACGAGGTGAAGGACGGGTTGTTGAGTCATGTGGCGACCATGCAGAGGTTCCGACGAGCCAGGCAACTGAGTTTGCCGAAGTTGTAAATTTGGCTAAGTGTAAATTTGGGGTTTCCGAAGGACTTAGCCTATACTTTGTAAGAGTGGAAAAATTGTATAATATATTGATATCGGGCATACTCATATTGGAGGGAGTTGCCCCTCCCTTTATACTGTTGTGCATTTCTCTTGTATAATGTTGTGGATAATGAATGTGTATGGGTGTTCATTGGTATAAAGGAAACATAATAATACTTAGTAACGGAAATAAAACTAAGTATGGAATGTTAAGGCGTAGTCTACAATCATAAGTATTGGTGAAAAGAAAATGGTTGGTAGTGCTACACCTCGCCTAGCATGGTTGGAAGACTACCGTAGGCTTGGGGCGTGACAGTTGGTATGATAGCTCAGTTGGAGTTGGTATCAAAGCTTGGTTGGAGTTGGTGTTAGAGCAGGGTTGCTCATGACGAAGTGACAGTGGAAGCAGGTACTTGCAGGTGAAGGAAGCTAATTTCACATACAGGTGGAACAAGTGTTGGTTCATGGTTGCAGGGAATTTGGTGAAGTTGGTGAATGGTGAAACAGGTTTAGCAGGGGTGAAGCCTTATACATGTTGAAGAAAATGAAAGAGGAGAATCCCCGGATTCGAGATAAGCTTGAAGTCTTGGAAAAGAATGTTGAAGATGAAATTCTTCAACTTAGTTGCACAATGGAGCAAGATGAAGTTGCAGATTGTGCTGACAAGGAAGAGGAAATCTTGATGACCGAAGATGATGCAGACATGACAACGAAGGAGGATGAACTCGAGATTGATCAAGTTGGACTAGGATTGTGCAATTTGCAGACATGGATGGATGAGGATACTCACATGGAGGAACCTCATGATGATGAAGTAAGTATTGATACTCTTGTTTCACTTGAGCATTTGGTAGATGGACCGTAAGCAAGGAAGGGAAAAATCAGTTTGCCGATGTAGGGGAGCATCTTACCATGGACGTCTATGATGAGGCCTTGTATGGAGAAGCAAGGATCGTTGATTGTTGCAAGACTTGTTGTGGTTGTTTGTGACCTTATGGCAGAAGGTACAAAGGCACGTGACAAGGGAGGAACATGATGATCGTTGTGGAGGATTGGGTCATGCTTTAGCCACATGGAGAATTGGCCAAGTGCACAGCATGACTCATGGACAGATTTAAGGGCACACACTTGAGGTTTGATGATGCTTGGGTAGACTTCTCATGGCCGAGACCAAAAGCAAGTCTTGGTGGAACCTTTAGTAGGGGAGCTATGATGGAAGGGACTCATGATGATGATGATATGGTTGGGTGACCAAGTTCACTAGACCAAAGATTGCACACTTGGATGAGGATGACCGATTGTTTTCATGGGTCTACTTGGTTGGACTACATGGGAAACTTAGTCATGGACATCAGGTTGGAGACATGGAGCATGGCAGTCTTATGCAGGGACATTATGCAAGAGCACTTGTAAAAGTGTCACTTATGGGCATCCAATGAGGAGTGCTAAGGCAGGGATGTTGTGCAGGTGGATTTGCTGATGTGACATGGAGACTTATTACTTATGAGCCAATGGAGAGGTTGTGCACTCTTGTACAACAAGGCCATGGACATGGATGGAGTTGTGAGCAGACTATGGAGCATTCCTACTACATGGAGAGTTGAGGCATCTTGCAGAGACCTTTGGGCTGAGACTTGTATGCTTGCTGAGATGTTTATTGGAGATGACTCATGGAGCTCATCATGACATGAGGTTGTGACTTTTGGGGACTTCATATATGATGGAGTTAGAAGAATCTGATGCATTGAGGAGCTGAAGTCAGAGACTTTGATGTAGGATGGGGTGCATACTATCAAGTACATGTATGGGAATGGATTGAAAGAGTGACTTGATGTGGAGGATCGATATGAGACACTTTGGAGTGATGGAGTTACGACGATGATGATGGCTTGGTGGAAACACTTGGGCAACAGTTGAGCTGAGACTTAACGAATTTTGACACATGGGAGCTGATTGATCTATGATCATGGGAAGCACATGGATAGATGAAACAGGTGTATACTTGTTTCTATTGCAGACTTGAGGGATGGCACATTGCAGATATGATGGAGGTAGCTTCATCGACCTAGATGTGGCACATCGAGAGTTGGGTTTGATGAGATGATCTCTTCACTTTGAGGAGACACATAGATGGATGATGATGATGTGATGGATGTGACTGATTTCAAACAACACATTAGTACCAGACATCATGGACAACATGTTGCAGATGAGATGAGGGTTACTTCATGGACATAAGCATGGCTTACACGTATATGGATATGGATTCTTATCGAGTTGAGGATGTGATGGGATGTTATGAGAAACGACTGATGGTGGCATGAGGATGTGCATTCTCAAGGTTTGAGCGTGACAGTTAGAATGGCCACCCGACTAGTTCAGAGATGGGGGCTGACAGTGTATAGAGATGTGTTAGCCTTGTGTTGGAGTATCATGGCATCAGTTCACATGAGGATGACACATGATGAGGTTGACACGAGATATTGCAAGAAGCATGTAGCTTGAGATGGAGAGTCCAACCTTCCATGATCAGGAGCAGCATGTGGAGATCGTGATAGGGTTGTTGATGATCATGGATTGAGATGATTTCTGATATATGACATACCGATGGGGTGTATACCTTGGTATGATGATCTTGGTAGGTGGCTACTAGGATGGTATGTTGTCGAGGACAACAATGGTTTCAGGTGGAGGAGGTTGTGAGGACCTGCGGTCCTTAACTCGGTCATCGGGCAGGTGAGGCTTGAACGAGAAAGTGTGGTTGCGGTTGGATGAAGTGCGACGGCTTTTCGGCATAGGTGCGAGCTCTTTGTTATGCGATGGAGATAATGGAGAAGGGGGAGCATGTTTATATGCGTAGGGAGCGTGGTGTTAACATATGGAGGCCAACCCATATTGGAGGAGGGGCCGACGTGATACTTGATGACTTTGCGATGGTGTGTGGAGCATTGGGCGAGTCAGCTGGGCAACCAGACTTTGCCCTGCACTTGGTATATACAAGTGAAGCATGGAGATCATTTGGCATCACACATTCACTCATCACTCAACACGAGAAGTGCGTAGGACAAGGTGAAGGTGCAGCAAAGGAAGGAAGGCGCGGATTGAGTGATGTGCCCGTTCTTGGGCAAAGCCGCATGGAAGTAAACACAAATCTTGGTCTTCGGTGAAGGGCATAGGCAGGGTTGCCCGCTGGTTGCAGAAGGGCGTGCACAGGTGTGTGATGCCTCACTTTGTGTGACGACTTGGCATGGCTTCTTGGGTGACTCGTGGAGCGCCCCCCCATCGTACAAGTGTGCACAAAGGTGAGTTGGTCGACACAGTGAGAGCATGCGGATGGGCGACTGGGTGAGGGCGCGCTTTGCACGACAGAACGGTGGAGACGAAGGTTGGAACTGGACGTCGTAGAGTTGGGCATGCGGTACTACGTGATATTTCACACGAATTGGGCATTTGTCAAGGGTTGGCAAGTGGGACTGCCTGTGGGCAGGTATACATGGTTTGGGCGTTCACTGACCAACGAAAAGTGGGCCAGGTGAAGACGTGCGACAAGGCAAACAATCGGTTGGTGAGTCGTGCAGTGACCGTGCGGAGGTGCTGATGAGCTGGGCAGCCAAGTTTGCGGAAGTTGTAAATTTGGCCAAGTATAAATTTGGGGTTTCCCAAGGACTTAGCCTATACTTTGTAAAAGTGGAAAAATTGTATAATATATTGATATCGGGTAGACTCATATTGTAGGGAGTTTCCCCTCCCTTTATACTTTTGTGCATTTCTCTTGTATAATGTTGTTGACAATGAATGTGTATGGGTGTTCATTGGTATAAAGGAAACAAATAATACTTGGTAATGAAAATAAAACTAAGTATGGAATGTTAAGTCGTAGTCTACAATCATAAGTATTGGTGAAAAGAAAATGGTTGATAGTGTTGCACCTCGCCTAGCACGGTTGGAAGACTATCGGCTTGGGGGTGTGACAATAGCATTAGTGTAATACAATCCTTTTAGTCACTTGTATTCTATGATCTATATCATTACGCATTCCATATATATGGCATGTCCTCTTCACCATATCACTAGTGTAATTCCAATTGCACATAACGCATGGACTCTTAAAAACTGGTTAGGGCTTCACTTCACACATGAAACTACTAAGTTATCAATACCTTACAATCACTACCAAATTCAAAGTGCATATCTTGCCACAATATGAATAATTTCATTACCACGTAACCATATGGAAGACACATTGACCATCATTATTATGTTCCCACTTGTTATATAGAAATTTCGATAGCCTATATGCCTTCCTCTTCACCAACACTAAGGGGTTTATAATTTAAATTCCAAAGTGATATTTTACCTGCAATAACTTTTTGATTCATTTGCACACTTCAAGGGATTCTCTTTCTTCATTCACCACACAAATCCATGTGCATTCTTAAATTTTTTTCTTATTGTTCCTCAAATCATAAGTTTATTCATTTGCACATTTAAGGTGGTTCTCTTTCTTCATTCACCACACAAATACAAGTGCATTCTTCAATTTTTTTATTATTGTTTTTCAAATCATAAATTTGGTCATTCAACCCATCTTCAACTATTGTTCACCCTTATTGTTCATCCTTGTCTTGAAGTTTTTAGCATTAAATGTTTCTCATACAAATTCTATTTTAAATGAAATCTTTTACATTTTACTTGTTTTTTTTTTTATGGACATTGAACTACTATCTCATATTTGGGAAATTTGGAAGCATGATATATGCTAAATGGTTTAACATCATAAAAATAACATATAAGTTCATTAATATCATTTAATGGAAGGGAATTGGAAGTAAATGTAAGTTCACATTCTTAGGGTTGGGAATGTAATGAGGATTATCAATGTTGAGACTACAAAGTTAACAAGTTCAAAAGAATTTTATACATCAAGAGTGAGTTGTCAAAAGGTGTTATTTAAACAATGTTTGATAAATTATAGGCGAACATTGAATATAAATATTTTCATTTTCATATATGGAAGAAATTAGCTTTAGTCTGTGTACATGTTCTTGATGTTTCCAATTATTATCTTCAAAAAAAATAACATGATTTAGATCTTAATAATTTAGATGGGATGGAAAAATTTCCCAGTTGGAATTAAATGTTAGAATGGGAAATTTATTGTGATGCTATATACAAATATTATATAGTGGTTTGTCATTTTACAACAAAGGAAAAATTCCTCAAAATTATAATATATTCATAAATCCTGAAATAGTGCAATTGAAAGGTCTAAAGGACAATATAATCCTATCTAAAAAAATCTATAAATTGGTTAATGTTGTTTAATTGAATGGCCTAAATAATAAATTTGGAAGTGAATGTGAATTCAAATTATTAGGGGTATTAATGTAATGAGGACTATTGTTGTTGTGGTTACAAAGATAATAATTGCCAAATCATTTTCCCTATCAAGACTTTTTTTCAAAATGTATTAATCAAAAAATGTTTGATAGATTATAGGTGAACATGAATATAAAAGTTTTCATTTTCATGTATGGAATAAATTAGCTTCAACTTATGTCCATGTTTCTGATTCTTCCACTTTTTATCTTGAAATAAAAAAACATGATTAACATCTTAATCATTTTGAAAGGATGGAAAATTCTCCTACTTGAAAATAAAAGTTAGAATGAGAAATTTATTGTTATGTTATATACAAAAATAGTAGTATATAATAGTATTCATTTTATTATAAAGGAAATTTCGTCAAGTTTATGATATATTCATAAATTCTTGAAATAATAAAATTGAATGGTCTAAAGGACCTATTGTCACTGCGATCAACACCCTCCAAAATGTTTCCAACACTTGAATTTTGGAGCCTTCTAAGAATCTTACACCTCGTCGTCCTATGGTCATTTGATGTTTCATAAAGCATTTAGGCCTTCTTCCTAGTTTTAATTGTCAAGTCACTTACACATACATGCTTAGTCTTTGATAAGTTCATGAGAACACTTCCTTTATACAAGCTTGAACAAGCATACCACCATCCATCAAGACAATTCTTGTACAATTTTCAAGTCATGTCAATAGTGAGCGCACACGTTTGTTGAAAGTCTCCCTCACCTTGGTTGTGAGTGTACTTATATTTTATAAGTGTTCTCAATTGTCACTTTTGCACACCTCTATGTTCACAACAGTCACTTTCAGATTCATGACTATCACTTTTGCTTGTGTTTTTCTTAACAAGTGTCATACTCATGTTATCATCACTCTAGCATGTGGTACCTTCAATTTCTTTAACTTTTGAAAGTGTTATTTTCTTATCATTTCAAGGTTTGATGAGTCCTATGCATTACCTTGGCTTCCATTAAAGGAAGTGATGTGTGTGATCTATGTTTGCATTTTGATTAGATGCATTTATCTCTTTTACTTTATTAGTCTCACACTTAAACATTTTGATGCCCTTTCTTGGTCCTAATATTCAATACAAGTTTTAGAGCCATTAACCTTATTATTAGGTAATGAGTGAAATCTATTCATGAGCCCCACTAACTTATGTTGTAATACTCCTACATTCCTATGTAAATACTCCTTGTTTGGATTGAACTATTTTTAGAGTGATGTCTAGAAAGCCATAGTGAAGTCAATTTGAAATAAATTATGGTGATTTAATAGATTAAATTTTAATAATAAAAGAAAATTTGTGGAAATTTACTTCAGAAAGAACACTTCCGTTAGAGAGATCATTACCAGATTTGAAAAATAATGTGGATGTATAAGATCAAGACAAAATTCTATTAATTTACTCCAAAAAATCCCTAGGGGTTGCTTCATGAGATTTAATATGATTTGAAGAAAGAAACATATTCAATCACTTAGCATGGAAAGAACATCAAGAAAGGGTTAATAAAGCATCATGGGAGAAAAATGTAGGATTTAACAGAAAAGTGAAGATACTTTTTGAAAATATAAGAAAAGACTAGGCTATCGGGTTAGCATACCTAGAAAGTGCGACTTAGGTAAGGAAAATCAACTAGGGAAGAAAGGTATAAAAATAATTTGTCTAGAATCACACGGGTTGTTGATTCTAGGGATAATGTGATATCAACTAAGGGGGAACCTATGGTGAAGGTTCACAGTTGGGTGGAAAGTGGTTCATCCTAAGCAGTTCTAGTTGGTTTAGGGCTAGATTTTATGGTTACTGATCATTAAAGAATATTCACTTTATTTATTATCTTGATATAAAAGTTATTTTTACTTATTACAATTGAAATATTTGTATCGCAATGAATTATGAAAATAACTTAATGTTTGATTAGCAATTTAAATGAGAGTAAATTAGGATATGCAAGAAGATCTAATGCTCATATTCATACCTTATTGAAGGATTCATGGGAATTTCTTAAATATGTCCTTGGTAACATTGTAAGCTAAAATTATTGTTGCTATCATTTTATATGAAAAATTAATACATATTTAGAGATTATATTAATCAATTACTCTCTACATTCATACCAGTAATATAGATGATTGCTAAAATAATGTATATCAACCTATGACTTGAGGCTATATAAGGGTCTGGTAGGTGAAGGAAATAAATTTGACTCATCAAGTCTTTAAAGTTGTCCTTCATAGATTGCAACATTGGCTAGATAAACGTGGTGGAAATCTATTAAAGTTTTCATAATACAAACAAAGGAAATAGATTTTGGTTTTGGGATTATGAGGTGGATTTGACCATACAAATTTCCCTGGTGAAGTTAGGCACTTTTATCGTTGGTATGAAAGTATCAAAAAATTTCATGATTGAATTATATCATTCCCTTAGTGAGTGGGTATAGTCAATCCCTCTTATAAATCTATGTTCATAAATTTGGTGGCTATAGAGAATCTCAAATTCTGAAAAAAAAAAGTAAAAATAAAAAAGTTGTGGACTTGAAGACTTGACCGGGAGTAACTCACCACAATTTTCCATACCGGGAAAAGGGTGATGATTGACAGTCTCTACACCAGTAGAAGAAAAAAGTATCACACTTAAGTATAAATTATGCTACAACTAGAGTTTAGACTTAAAAATTTTAAAAAATTCACTAACATAGTACTAATTTCATACTACATTAAGCAAGGATTCCTTCCTTAAAATTCATGAGCAGAAGATAAAAAAGGAAGAAGAATATATGACTAACTCTCATGTTTCTCTAGGAGAAGATACATACTTAACAAAGAGATGGGTAAGCAAAACTTACTATTATATACATTATGTAGGAAAATAACGTCTACAATTCTAATTACATTCAAAATACTAATATAGAGAGGCTCAACTAGTGTTTAGAAAACCTTTACAAGCAATGGCAAATGAAAATTCTAACTCTCAAACAAATGATGAAAATAAACTATAGGTTCAAACCATATATTAATAGTTTGTAAATAGTCCATATGAAATAGGTATAGTGTCGAATATCAATCAATATAGAATAGATTTGATTGAAAACAAACAAAAGTGACAATATGTTTTATTGGTTGTACACTGAGTTAATTTGTTGGCCATAAATCTTAACACATTTTCCAGAAAATAGAGTTTAACCAATGACGAAATAGAATTCAAAGGACAATAATCTAAAAGGAAAAACATATCGGCAACAACAATCTTCATCAAATATTTTATATAAAACAAATACCCTCAAGGGTATAAAGTCAAAAAATAAAGGTTATCCAACTACTACTTCACTACTACCACTAGGGAACACTTTGTAAATGAACAGAATGCATGGCCTTAAGTCATATATATAAGTAGAAATAAATATGGTGAAACAACATCTAAACCATTCCTTATAAAATTGAACACTAAAGAAGACATGTCAAATTGACTTGTAGCAGGGAAAAGTGCTATTAATCAACAAAGTCCTCTTAAGTCAAAATTTTGTAGATGAGCCAAGGGTTAGCACAATATTCTTACTTGTAAATGGTCATGTCAAACTAAATAAGTTATTCTCCATGGGTAAACAATCTGTAGGAATTTACAGGGTAAGTTCCTCAGACAGAACACCAAAAGGACACCGCTCACAAACAGATCACAAATCAATACACCAGTATTTTGATGTGGTTAAAACCCTCAGAGAGGGAAACAATCCACGGCCTGCGCCAACGTGGCTACTACAGGCAATTTATTAATAAAAGAATGAAAATTTACATAAGCTTCTCTCATGCACGGTTAACCTACCAATGACCCTCCATGCGCTTTAAATAGAATTCATTGACCAATCGGGTGTCAAGCCACGGATCAAGTGTCGGTAATACCGAGGAGAGAATGAACCGTCGGATCACTACATATCGTGACCGTCGGATTGTAAGTTACAAAATGTACAACGGTAAAGAAACACACTTTACCTAACTCTATACCTAACTCTATACTAGACCAAGTTGAACTTAAACTATTTCCTATGTGTCGGAATATCCTAACATCCCCCCTTAAGAACAACTTGGGATAGGATTGAAGGATTTACAAATATGACACAATAGGAGAAGGAAGGAGGCACTAGAGCCTATCCCCCCTTAGAGACAACTTCCTGAACTCCAAGCATATATCGAAGTTTAGTGAACTTCGCCTCTGTGAGAGCCTTTGTGAAGATGTCTGCAACCTGATCATCTGTTGAACAATATTGCACTTCAAGAACATGGTCATGAATGAGCTTTCTGATGAGGTGCATGTGTAGTTCATTGTGTTTGCTACGCTGATGCTGAACTGGATCTTTGCAAAGCTGAATGGCACTTTGATTATCACACCAAAGTGTAGTCGGATGCTGCTGCTCAAAGCCAAATTCTGATAGGATCTGACGAAGCCACAAGGCTTCCTTACTAGCTTCAATGGCACCAAGATACTCTGCTTCTGCTGACAAAAGAGAAATGGCAGCTTGTTTCTTACAAGCCCATGTAATAGGTCCTGAACCAAGAGTGAAGACATAACTAGCAGTAGACTTCCGATCATCAGGGTCACCAGCCCAATCAGAATTAGTGAAACCAAATAATAGAGGAGCTGCTTTGGCACTGTAATGAATCCCAAACTGTACTGTACCTCGAACATAACGAAGTATTCTTTTAGCTGCTTTCCAATGACTTTCACGGGGGTTTTGCATAAAACGAGCAACAAGGCCAACAGCAAAGGAAAGGTCAGGACGAGTATGGGTTAAATACAAGAGTTTTCCTACAAGTTGACGGTATAAGGTAGCATCAACTTCAGGAGAAGTACAAGAGACTGAAAGTTTGACTCCAGACTGAAAGGGAGAAGGAGCTGGCTTACAATCTTCCATGTGAAAATGACGAAGAATATCACAAGCATACTTGGACTGGGAAAGGGAAATACCCTCCTTGGATTGCAAGACTTGAAGACCGAGAAAATAGTGTAAGTGTCCTAAGTCTGTCATTTCAAATTTCTTTTTAAGGCTGGACTTCACATGGTTTATAAGGTTGGGATCACTACCAGTAAGAATAAGATCATCAACATAAAGAACAAGGATGATAAGAGAGTTGCCCACTTTCTTGGTGTAGACAGTATTGTCAGAATAACACCTAGAAAAGCCAGATTCTAAAAGAAAGCTATCCATTTTGGCATACCAAGCCCGGGGAGCTTGCTTGAGACCATAAAGAGATTTCTTAAGTCGACATACAAGGCTGGAGTCTGTTTGGATGAAGCCAATGGGTTGTTCCATATAGATTTCTTCATGCAAGTCCCCATGCAAGAAGGCAGGTTTAACATCCATCTGATGGACTTCCCATTTTAAAGAGGCAGCAAGGGAAAGAACAAGGCGGATAGAGTTCATTTTGGCAACAGGGGAAAAGGTTTCAGTGTAGTCAATGCCTTCAACCTGTGAAAAGCCCTTAGCAACAAGACGAGCTTTATGTTTATCAACTTTCCCATCTGGTCCATACTTGGTTCTGTAAACCCATTTACATCTAACAAGTTGGCGTCCCTTTGGTAGAGGAACAAGATCCCATGTATCATTTGCCAACAATGAATGATATTCTTCATTCATAGCTGCTTCCCAATGTGGATGGCCTGAAGCTTCTGCAAAAGTGTCAGGATCATGATTTACTAGAGCTTGAGCCAGTAAAGAAGAGTCTCTTTCAAACTGAGAATGTGTACGTCGCTGATCTGTAGGATCACCGGCAAGATCACCTGCTGCATCCCGAGTAGCACGGACCCATCTTGGAAGTTGAGGATCCTGAGAAGGTGGGGCAGGATTGTCATCCTCACTTTCATCATCTGAAGAAGAAATGTTTTCAAAAGTAGAAGAGATAGGAAGAGGTGGCACATCCGCCGGACTAGGCTCGCGGGCCGATTTATTTTCATCAAATTTTACATCTCTTCTAATGATAACATTTTTGGACTTAAATGGAATAAGTCTATAACCTTTTACATCTTCAGAATATCCAACAAAAGTACATTTCTCACTCTTAGGTTCTAAAGTTTTATGTTTTTCATCTGGAATATGGGCCCATGCTTCACTTCCAAAAATACGAAATTGACTTACATCTGGTTTAATGGAACTCCAAGCTTCTTCTGGAGTGATATTCTTTAGAACCTTAGTAGGAGTGCGATTTATTATATAATTTGCACAATTAATTGCTTCGGCCCAAAAACTAAGACTGAGTCCTTTAGATTGCAGCATGCAGTTAGCCATTTCCTTTAAGGTGCGATTTTTCCTTTCAGCTACACCATTTTGTTGTGGAGTGTATGGAACAGTGTGTTGCATTTGAATTCCATTTTCGGTGCAAAAGTTGATGAATGTGTTTTTAACATATTCTCCACCATTATCAGTTCTTAGCTTAAGAATTTGATGTCCAGATTGTTTTTTCAACAAAGGCTTTGAAGGCCAAAAATGTGTTAAATACTTCGCTCTTGAGTTTTAAGAAGTATACCCAAGTGCGTCTGGAGAAATCATCAATGAAAGTTAAGAAATACTTGCAGCCAGAGAATGAAGCAACAGGAAGTGGACCACATAAATCACTGTGCACAAGCTGTAAAGGGGCTGAGGCGTGCCAAGAGGCACGTTTTTCAAAACTGTCCCGATGATGTTTTCCGAGTACACATCCGGAACAAACACCATCTCTGCAAGATACCATAGGAAGACCTGTCACCATATTTTTTTTACATAGATGCTGAAGGGAGCGATAGTTTAAGTGACCAAATCGCTCATGCCAAAGTTTGCTCACTTCATCATTATGAGCAACAAATACTGAGGGAAGATTTGATGACCCAAAGTTGTGAAACTTATACAACCTTGTGGAATCATCAGCAATACCAGTAGCTAGAATCTGTTTAGGATCTCTTAGATCCTTGATTACAACATCATGAGGTGAAAATTCAACAATTTTACCTTCACCTGAATGAGTTATCTGATATACAGATAGAAGGTTGCTGGATAAGGTTGGAACACATAATACATCATTAAACTGACCATTGTCTAGATGAACAGTTCCAGTCCCTAGAACATTAAGAGATCTATCATCACCAACATATATATTTTTGGTGTTACAATCATGTAAAGAAGAAAACATGGCTTTATTCTTGGCCATGTGATAAGAGGCTCCAGAATCAATGAGCCACTCATGAGAATGAGAAGAAGAAGATACATTTAAAGCATAACCAGACTGAGATGATTGACAATGACATGCAGAAAGTGCCATTCCTGAAGATGAAGTTGAAGTTGAAGTAGAAGAATGCTCCACATGGATGTTATGGTTCTTCATTGCGGCTTCCAAGGCTTCCATCTTCTTAAAGCATTTAGATTCTAAGTGGCCATCTCGATTACAAAAGTTACAATGTCTATCAGTCTTCTTCCATTTGTTTTTATTGGTCTTATCATTTTGCTGAAATGATCTTTCATTTTGAGACTGAGTTTGCTTAGGACCCTTGTTTGGTTTAGGACCATTCTTTTTAGGATATGACTTCTTAGGATTCTTTAAATTTGGTTGCTGCTGGGCGGCTAACGCTTTCTTGGAAGAGTTTCCAAGATTAAGAAGACCAAGGTGTAAGAGTTTTTCCTGTTCTCTTATTAAAGAATCACAAAAAGAGTCAAAGGAAGGGGCCTTGTAGTCTTTTCCTTGACAAATGAAAGCTTCCCTTGTAGAATGGAAGGTGGAAACAAATACAGAGTAGGCTGGTCCCAACTTAGTAAGGATGGAATAATTAAGGTTACTATCTTCTTTCTTAATCTTAACACCTTCCAAGAGATATCTAAGGGTCTTGAATTTGGACAAGAAATCTTCAATGCAAGAAAAATTATTAGGATCCAATGTAAGCAACTCATTTTTCAAGTTGATGGGCTCTAATTTCATTTTTAATCCCAAAAACCTTAGTGAGTTCTGCAATATGGAATCTAAGCTCAGGAGAAATAGACATCCCTATCAAACCACGTGCTTGATCTTGTCTATTTTCCCTTTGCAACCTTGTCTTCATCTTTGGTTCTTCTCTTGGCCCGTGGCTATTCTGTAAGACCTTACTTCTAAGTAAATCTTCCATGTAGATACCCTTGGAAGTAGTTAGTGCTGTCAAGATGACTTGGCATTGGACTTTCCATTTAAAAAAAAAACTGAAGCTGAAGATGCTGAAAGTAATTGTTCCAATGGATAGATCTCGAAAAATTAGGCTGTTTTAAAAAAAACGGCTCTGAAAAAGGCTTCCGGATGAAGAAGTTATGGCTTTTTGAAAAAAAATTGTTGAAGTTGCCAGCAAAGTGCGCGAATGTGCGGGAATGAAAAAAAACGCCCCCACAAAATGGAGATTTGAACCCAAGACCTCTACTCTCTTAAAATAGCTTTGAACCAATTGAGCTATACAAAAAATTTGAGAGAGAGGGAGAGAGAGAGAGAGAGAGAGGCGGGGGGCTTGGGTTGCGTGCTTGCCTTGAGAAAGCTCTTTTTTCCTACAAAACAAAAACACAAAACCCAACACGAATATGCAAAGAAAAATGAACCTTACGGCTCGAAGTTAGCTTTAGCCGGAAACTGAATATTTTTCTGAATGTTTCTGATTTTCCAAGATCACACTAAGGTGTAGGGAAAAGAGCATACGCATGAGAGAAAAAAAACTTCCTTTCTGTTTCTGATTTGCCCAGATCGCACAGAGTCACAGGGCA